>CM069703.1:498287-527076 GCA_036010785.1 Ammospiza maritima maritima | reverse complement strand
TTGGACCCCTCAAACCCCCTCAGATTCCCTTTGAGTGCCCCCAAATCCTCTCTTTAACCCCTTTTGGGCGTCCCCAACCCCTCCTGACCCCCCATTTTCCATGTCCTCCCCACAGGTGACGTCCCTGGGGGGGTCCCCGATCGCGGCCGTGTGGTCGGAGCGGGGCCAGGTGGAGGTGCTGGAATTGCGGGGGGCCCTGGGGGCCCTGGGCACGGAATTTGGGGAGGGGGATTCGGGCAGGGGGCCCAAGAGCGTCCAGCAGGGGGCTCTGCCCGCCCTCGCCACCTTCAGCGGCCACATGGACGAGGGGTTCGGGCTGGACTGGAGCCCCCTGAGCCCAGGTGAGGGTTTGGGGGGAAATTGGGGAAAATGTGAGGGGAAAATGGTGGGAAACATGAGGGAAATGTGAGGGGAAGAGGGAGGGAAACGTGAGGGGAAAATGGGGGGAAACATGAGGGGGGAATGGCGGAAAATGTGAGGGGAAAAGGGCAGGAAATGTGAGGGGAAAATGGTGGGAAACATGAGGGAAAATGGAGGGAAACGTGAGGGGAAAATGCAGGATAATGTGAGGGGAAAATGGCGGGAAACGTGAGGGGAAAGGTGGGAAACGTGAGGGGGGAAATGGGAAGAAACATGAGGGGAATATGGAGGGAAATGTGAGAAGAAATGGCGGAAAACGTGAGGGGAAAAAGGGTGAAAATGTGTGGGGAAAAACGGGAAACGTGAGGGGAGAAAATGGAGGAAAATGTGAGGGAGGAAAAGGGTGGGAAATGTGAAGAGAGAAAAGGGAAACTTGAGGGGAGAAAATGGAGGGAAATGTGAGGGAAAAAGTGGCAGAAAATGCAAGGGGAAAAAAGCAGGAAACATGAGGGACAAAATGGCAGAACACTCAAGGTGAAAAGGGCAGAAAATGTGAGAGAAGAAAAGGTGGAAAACGTGAGCAGAAAGTGGCGGGTGTCACTCAAGGGGGTCCTGTGAGAAGTTTGGGGCGACCATCGGGGGTCTTCCTAACCTGCAGTCTGGAAATTGAAGATGGAGGGAAACATTGGAATTTTGGGGTTTGTGATGTCCCCTCTGCTCTCCCCCAGGCCGGCTGCTGTCCGGGGACGTCCGCGGGCGCATCCATCGCTGGGAGCCGCGCGAGGGCGGCTGGGCCGTGGATCAGCGGCCGCTGCTCGGCCATGGCGGCAGCGTGGAGGACATCCAGTGGTCACCCAGCGAGGCCTCGGTGAGCGGGACAGACGGACAGAAGGACGGCCAGGCTGATCCCTGGGGGACAGAAGGACAGCCAGGCTGATCTCCTGCAGCAGAGGAGACGCTGAAACAATGGTGGAAGATGAATAGGTCGATTTTTAGCAGTGATTAATCCAATTTTTATCAATTTTTAACAGGGATTAATCCAATTTTTATCGATTTTTAGCTGGGGTTTATCCAAGGTTTATCGATTTTAGCAGTGATTAGTCCAATGTTTATCAATTTTTAGCAGGGATTAATCCAGTTTTTATTGATTTTTAGCAGGGATTAATCCACAGTTTATCAATTTTTAGCAGAGATTAATCCAAGGTTTATTTCAGGAGCTCTGAGGAGCCCCTACAAACCTGCTGAGGTGCCAAGGTTACATTTAAAAGGAGGTGGAAACCTAAAGTAGATAAAATTTTAATGACAATAAGAAAAATTAAGGGATGGATACTGGGAAATGGGAGGGAAAAATGGAGGGAAATGTGAGGGGAAAATAGGCAGGAAATGTGAGGGGAAAATGGCAGGAAATGTGAAGGAAAGATGGAAGGAAATGTGAGGAGGAAATGGGAGAAAAAATGTGAGGGGAAAATGGGAGAGAAATGTGAGGGGAAAGTGGAGGGAAACATGAGGGGAAAATGGCAGAAAACGTGAGGGGAAAATGGTGGAAACCGTGAGGGTGAAATGGCGAGAAATGTGAGGGTGAAATGGTGGAAAATGTGAGGGTGAAATGGTGGAAAATGTGAGGGTGAAATGGTGGAAAATGTGAGGGGAAAATAGGCAGGAAAAATGAGGGGAAAATGTGAGGGGAAAATGGCAGAAAATGTGAGGTAAAAATAGGCAGGAAACATGAGGGGAAAATGGTGGGAAACGTGAGGGAAAAATTGCGGAAAACGTGAGGGGGAAATGGCGGAAAACATTTAAAAGGAGGTGGAAGGTCAGCATATGGAGAAACACTTGGGGGGTTGACCCTTAGTCTCTCGCTAATCCCTCAGCATCATGGATGGAAAGTTCTAGATGGAGGGGATGGGATGTCGAGTGACTGGCAGAGAACCAGGATGGGGATTTGAGGATTTGGGGATTTGGAGATGACCTCAGCAAAGGAAAGAGATTACACAGGGAAAAATTTGGAAAAATCCTGAGATACGAACCCAAAACTGTTACACAACATAAACCCACACCACAGCAGGAGCAGGGAGCCCCCGAACCACCCCGAAGTCCCCCCTTTCCCCCCGCAGGTGTTCATCTCGTGCTCCGCGGACGCCTCCATCCGCGTGTGGGACGTGCGGGCGCCGCCGGGCCGGGCGTGCCAGCTCAGCGTGGCCTCGGCGCACGACGGCGACGTCAACGTGCTCACCTGGAGCCGCAGGGACGCGGCGGCGCTGCTCAGCGGCGGGGACGACGGCACGCTGCGCCTCTGGGACCTGCGGAGCATCAGGGTGAGGGGACAGGGACCCCCAAACCGAGACAGGGACCCCCAAACCGACCCAGGGACCCCCAAACCGAGACAGGGACCCCCAAACCGACCCAGGGACCCCCAAACCGACCCAGGGACCCCCAAACTGAGACAGGGACCCCCAAACCGAGACAGGGACCCCCAAACCGACCCAGGGACCCCCAAACCGAGACAGGGACCCCCAAACTGAGACAGGGACCCCCAAACCAACCCAGGGACCCCCAAACCGAGACAGGGACCCCCAAACTGAGACAGGCCCGCTGCGCCTCTGGGACCTGCGGAGCATCAGGGTGAGGGGACAGGGACCCCCAAACCGAGACAGGGACCCCCAAACCGAGACAGGGACCCCCAAACTGAGACAGGGACCCCCCAAATCAACCCGGGGACCCCCAGAGTGGGACAGGCACGCTGCGCCTCTGGGACCTCCGGAGCATCAGGGTGAGGGGACAGAGTGAGGTGGGGACCCCCAGAGTGACACAGAGTGAGACAAGAGACCCCCCAAACCAACCCAGGGACTCCCAAACTGAGATAGGCACCCCCAAATGGACCCAGGGACCCCCAGAGTGAGACAGGGACCCCCAGGAATCCCCCATAGACCCCCAAACCCACTGACCCCTCCCCATTTCCCCATTTCCAGAGCAGCCCCTTGAGCGTGGCCACCCCCAAACTACCCCATAGGCCCCCAAAACCACCCCAAAGCACCTCATAAACCCTCAAAACCCCCCAACCACCACTGACCCCTGCCCATTTTGCCCCCTGCCCTGTGCAGAGCAGCCCCTCGAGCGTGGCCGTGTTCAAGCAGCACCGCGGCCCCATCACGTCGGTGCAGTGGCACCCGGGCGAGAGCGGCGTCCTGGCGGCCGCGGGCGAGGACGACCTGGTGACCCAGTGGGACCTGGGCGTGGAGAGAGACCCCCAGGGAAGCGGGGAGGGGGCCCAGGAGGGCGAGGGGGGGCTCTCGGAGCTGCCGCCGCAGCTGCTGTTCCTGCACCAGGGCGAGAGGGAGGTGAAGGAGCTGCACTGGCACCCGCAGTGCCCGGGGCTGCTGCTGTGCACGGGCAGGGACGGCATCTCTGCCTTCCGCACCATCAGCGTGTGAGAGTGAAATACCGGGGTGAAACCAGCCAAAATTGGGGTAAATCAGCCAAAAATTGGGGTGAAAATACCCAAAATTGGGGTGGGAATGGCAGGAATTGGGATGGGAACGGCACCTGCAGTGCCCGGGGCTTGCTGTGAGGGCATCGGTGTGTGACAGTAAAAATTTGGGGTGAAAACACCCAAAATTGGGGTGAAAACAGCCAAAACTGGGGTCAGAACTCCTTAAAATGGAGGTGGGAATCCCTGAAGTAGAAATGGGAGCCTAAAATGGGACAGAAATCCGTCTCAAAGTGGGGATGGGAAAGCTGCAAAAATTTAAGATAAAACACCCCAAAAATGAGGATTAAATATCCCAAATCTCTGCCCCCAAATTCAGGGGGTCTGTGCCCCCCATTTTAGGGGTCTCTGTCCCCCATTCACCTTCATCATGCCCCCACACTTGGCCGATACCCCCAAGCAAAACTACTCCAAAAATTAATTTTATTATTAAAATTTTTAAAAAACCCTTTTTATTTTGACCATTCCCCATCCTTATCCCCCACAGCGCAACGCTGCCAGCCTCCACTGAAACACCACCGAAACACTCCAAAAAATTCATTTTATTTTTATTATAAATTTAAAAAACTGTTTTAATTTCGCGCGTTCGGCGAAGCGCGGGAAAATCCACGTGACTCTGAAGGGAGGGGGCGTGGCCGGGGTCACGTGAGGTCGGCGCGCCACGTGAGCGCGGTGACGGCCATGGCGCCCCCTGGGGGCGGGGCCGAGCAGAGCAGCAGCGATTTGCGCACGCTCGTGCCCAGGCGCGCGGCCGCCAGCAGCGCCCCCAGCGGCTGCGCCCGGGAACTGCAGGGACACAGCGCCACTGCGCCTGCGTGGAACAGCGAGGGGGGGCCTGCGACAGAGAGCGGAGGGGTCAGGGATACCAAAGGGGGGTCAGGGATAATGGGGAGGGGGATCAGAGATACCAAAGGGGGGTCAGGGATAATGGGGAGGGGGATCAGAGATACCAAAGGGGGGTCAGGGATAATGGGGAGGGGGATCAGAGATACCAAAGGGGGGTCAGGGATAATGGGGAGGGGGATCAGAGATACCAAAGGGGGGTCAGGGATACCAAAGGGGGGTCAGGGATAATGGGGAGGGGGATCAGAGATACCAAAGGGGGGTCAGGGATAATGGGGAGGGGGATCAGAGATACCAAAGGGGGGGTCAGGGATAATGGGGAGGGGGATCAGAGATACCAAAGGGGGGTCAGGGATAATGGGGAGGGGGATCAGAGATACCAAAGGGGGGTCAGGGATAATGGGGAGGGGATCAGAGGTACCAAAGGGGGGTCAGGGATAATGGGGAGGGGGATCAGAGATACCAAAGGGGGGTCAGGGATAATGGGGAGGGGGATCAGAGATACCAAAGGGGGGTCAGGGATAATGGGGAGGGGGATTAGAGATAGCAAGGGGGGGTCAGGGATAATGGAGGAGGCTGGGATAATGGGGAAGGGTCACGGATAATGGGGAGGGGGATTAGAGATACCAAGGGGGGGTCAGGGATAATGGGGAGGGGGCTGGGATACCCGGGGGTCATTAGGTATAATGGGGAGGGGATCAGATATACCTGGGGGTCATTAGGAATAATGGGGAGGGGGTCAGGGATAATGCGGAGGGGGCTGGGATACCTAAGGGTCATTAGAAATAAGGGGGAGGGGGCCAGGGAAACCTGGGGATCATTAGTAATAAATAATGGAGAGGGGGCTGGGATACCAAGGGGTCAACAGGAATAATGGGGAGGGGGCTGGGATACCCGGGGGGTCATTAGGTATAATGGGGAGGGGGATCAGAGATACCTGAGGGTCTTTAGGAATAATGGGGAGGGGGTCAGGGATAAAGGGGAGGGGGATTAGAGATACCTGGGAGTCATTAGGAATAATGGGGAGGGGGCTGGGAAACCTGGGGGTCATTGGGAGTAATGGGGAGGGGGATTAGAGATACCAAGGGGGGGTCAGGATAAGGGGGAGGGGGTCAGGAATACTGGGGAGGGGGCTGGGGCCTACAGGAGGGGGTCAGGAATAAAGGGGAAGGGGCTGGGACCCTCGAGGGGGTGTCAAGAATATTGGGGAGGGGTCCAGGGATACCCAAGATGGGGTCAGGAATATTGGGGAGGGGTGTTGGGACACCCAAGGTGGGGTCAGGAATATTGGGGAGGGGTCCGGGGTTACCCAGAGGGGTCAAATGAAATAAAGGGGAGGGGTCTGAGACCCTCAAGGGGGGGGTCGGCAATAAAGGGGAGGGGTCTGGGACCCCCTCGAGGGTGGGTTCAGGAATAAAAGGGCGGGGTCTGAGACCCCTGGGAGGAGCTAAAAAATAAAAGGGCGGGGTTTCAGCGCGCCCCGCCCCCTTACCGGGGTACACCAGGAAGTCGCCCCCGAATTTCCCGCCGGGGGTCACGTGCAGGCCCCGCCCCCAGAGCTCGCGGAAAACCCGGAAGCGCCGCTCGGAGGGGGGGGAGGGGCGGGACGGCTCTGAGGGGGGAGGGGAGAAAAGGGGAGGAGTCAGCGCGGGTCTGACCACACCCCCAAGTCCCGCCCACCGCCCCTCCCCCACCTGGCGGGGGCTCTTCGGGTTCCGCTTCGGCCTCGTCAACCTGAGGGGGGGGAGGGGAGGCTCAGGGGGGGCTCCGAGCGCCCCCCACCCCAAATTCCCCCCTCCCCCACTCCGGTACCGGCTCCTCGGTGGCTCCGCCGCTCTCCCGGAGCGCCCGCGCCTCCTCCGGACTCAGCTCCAGCGGCAGCCGCGGCCCCGCCGCTCCCGCTCCGGCGCGGCCCCGGCGCGGGGGGGTCCCGACCAGCGCCCCCCACACGCGGTGCCGCTCCCGCAGCGCCCGCGCCGCGCTTGGGGCCCACACCAGGAACCGCCCGCGGTGCCGCCGCACTCGGGGCCGCTCCGTGAGGGGGCTCGGGGGGGTCCCGGAGGTCTCTGAGCCCTCCCCGCCCTCGCAGACCCCCGGGACCCCCTCAGGCCCCGCCGCCATTTTGCCCCCGCCTTCCCGGAAAAGGCCCTGAGCTCTTCCGGAAGTGTCCCCGTGAATCTGGGCGGTTTTAAAGCGGCGATGCCGCGTGGGCCCCCACCGCGACCGGCAAAAAACTATGCGAGAGACTGAGCCCCTTTTAAGAGCGGCTCTTAAAGGGGTAGAGCGGTTTAAAGGGACAGAGCCCCTTTAAATGCCGCCATTGCGGGTCCCACAACCCTTAAAGGGCCAGACCCCTTTAAAAAGCTTCTTAAAAGGGCGTGCGCTCCGTGTGTGAGGCCCACTCCTCTTAAAGGGCCAGACCCCTTTAAAATCCCCTCCACGGTGGTTCCCACCCCCTTTAGAGGGCCAGACACCCCTTCACAGGCCCCTCCCCCTCTCTTAAAGGACCAGATCCTCCTACAGGACCCACTCAATTGGCTCCGCCCCCCCCCCCCTTTAAACCTCGACACCCCAAAATCTGCACATGGGGCTCCCCTATACTAACACGGCCACGCCCATTAGGGGGCGGGGGCTTTAATGACCACGCCCACAACTAGATCGGTTTATGGGCGTGGTTTATCGTGTGGGTTGCAGTTTGTGGGCGTGGCTTGCCCAGACTCCGCCCCCTCCGCCCCCGCTCGGAGCCCGCGGAGCCGCGCAGGGGCCTCGGGGGGTCCGGGGCGGGTTCGGGGGGTCCCGGGCGGTTCTGGGGGGCTCCGAGGGGTCCCCGGAGGGTCCCGGAGCCGCCGCCATGAACCGAGAGGAGCTGACGTACCTGGGCGTGCTGCTGGGCTCCATCCCCGTGGGCTTCGTGCTCAAGGAACGCGGTGAGGGGGAACCAGGCGGCTCCTCAGGGAATTTCGAGGGGTTGTGAGGGGAATCTTGAGGGGTTTTGGGGGTTCTGAGGGGTTTTGAGGGGTTCTGGGGGTTTCTGAGGGATTTGGGGGGGTTCTGAGGGGAATCTGGGGAGTCCTGAGGGGTTTAGGGGGGTCTGAGGGAATTTGGAGGAGTTGTGAGGGGAATCTTGAGGGATTTTGGGGTTCCCGAGGGGTTTCTGAGGGATTAAGGGGGGCTCTGAGGGGTTTCTGATGGATTTTGGGGGTCGCGAGGGGTTTCTGAAGGATTAAGGGAGGATCTGAGTGGTTTATGAGGGATTAAGGCGGGTTCTGAGGGATTTTGGGGTGTTCTGAGGAATTTGGAGGGGTTTTGAGGGGAATCTTGAAGGATTTGGGGGGATTCTGAAGGGTTCTGAGAGGGTTTGGGGGGTCCTGTGGGGTTTAGGGCGGTTCTGAGGCGATTTGGGGAACCTGGAGATTTTGGGGGAGTCCTGAGGAGTTTGGGGGGGTTCTGAGGGCTTTGCGGGGGAATCTTGAGGGTTTTTTGGGGAATTCTGAGGGATTAAGGGGGGTTCTGAGGTAATTTGGGGGGTCCTGAGGGAACCAGGAGCGGTTCTGATGGGAATCTTGAGGGATTTTGGGAGGTTCTGAGGGGTTTGGGGGGATTAAAGGGAGTTCTGAGGGGTTTTGGGGAGTCCTGAGGGATTTTGGGGGATTCTGAGGGGTTCTGGGGAGTCCTGAAGGAATTCCGAGCGGTTTTGAGGGGAAATCTGAGGGATTAAGGGGGGTTCTGAGGAGATTTGTGGGGTCCTGAGGGGTTTTGGGGGCATTCTGATGGAATTTTGGGGGTTCTGAGGAGTTTTGGGGGCTCTGAGGGGAATCTTGAAGGATTTTGGGGGTTCTGAGGGATTTTGGGGGATCCAGAGGAGTTTTGGGGGGGGGGTCCCGGCTGATTTTGGGGCTCACAGGTGGAATTTGGGCAGTCCCAGATGATTTTTGGCGGCTCCCAGACTGTTTTGGGGGACGCCAGATGGGCTTTGGGGGTTCCCAGGTGCTTTCTTTTCGTGAATTCGGAGCATTTTGGGGGAATTTAGGAAATTTAAGGGAGGTTTTGGGGATCTGAGCAGCTTTTGGAGCATTTTGGGGGGATTTGAGGGGCTCTTGAAGGGGTTTTGGGAGCCTTTAAAAGGTTTTTAAACTTTGCTTGGGGTTTTTTGGGGTCTCTGAGGGGTCTGGGTGAGATTTTGGGGTGTTTTAAAAGGTTTTTGGTGCATTTTTGGGATGTTTCCAGGGGTTTTTGGTGCATTTTTGGGTCCCTGATGAAGTTTTGGGTGAGGATGTGGGTGCTGCCTGTGGGGGGATGGGGTGTGTGGTTTTGGGGTGGTCTCTGTTTATTTTTGGGGTGCTTTGGGTTGAATTGCAGAGTTTTTGGTGCATTTTTGGGGTGTTTTGAAGGCTTTTTAGTTAGTTTTGGAGTGTTTTCAGTTGTTTGAAAGGGGTTTTTTGTACACTATTGGGGTTTTTTTTGGTTGTTTTAAAGGAGTTTGTTGTATTTTTGGTGGGTTTTCAGCCGTTTTTGGTTTTGAGAGATTTTGGTGCATTTTTGGGTTTTTTAGGTTGTTTTGAGGGATTTTGGTGTGGTTTTTGGGCTGTTGTGAAAGGATTTGGGGGTATTTTGGGGGCTTGTTTTGTGGGTGTATTTTTGGTGTGTTTTGTTGGTTTTTGGTGCATTTTTGGGGTGTTTTGAAGGGATTTTGGGGTATTTTGGGTTATTTCAAGAGGTTTTAGGTACATTTTTCGTTGTTTTGGTGCATTTTTGAGGTGTTTTGAAGGAGTTTTGGGGTATTTTGGGTTGTTTTGAGGGTTCGTTGGGTGCGATTTTGGGGTGTTTTGAAAGGGTTTCGGTACATTTTGGGTTGTTTTGGTGCATTTTTAGGCTAGTTTTGGGTTGTTTTGGTGCATTTTTGCTCTATTTTGGGTACATCCTGGGGTCTTTTGGTGCATTTTTGGGGTATTTTGAAGGGGTTTTTTTGGTACATTCTGGGTTGTTTTGGGTGAATTTTGGGGTATTTTGAAGGGGTTTTTTGGTACATTCTGGGTTGTTTGGGGTGAATTTTGGGGTATTTTGAAGGGGTTTTTGGTATGTTTTGGGTGAATTTTGGGGTATTTTGAAGGGGGTTTTTGGTACATTTTGGGTTGTTTGGGGTGAATTTTGGGGTATTTTGAAGGGGGTTTTTGGTATGTTTTGGGTGAATTTTGGGGTATTTTGAAGGGGTTTTTTTGGTACATTTTGGGTTGTTTTGGGTGAATTTTGGGGTGCCCCCCCCCCGACGCTGCCCCTCCCCCCCAGGCCCGCGCTGGCGCCAGTTCGGGGGGGCGGCGGTGGGGGCGGGGCTGGCGCTGCTCACCTGCGGGCCGCACCTGCTGCACTCGCTGGGCACCGTGCTGGGCACCTGGGCCATCCTCACCTGCCTGCCCAGGTAACACGGGGGGGTCCCAGGTTCATTTTGGGGGGTTCTGATACCATTTAGGGGTTCCCAGGTGCATTTTGGGGCAGGTCCTGACCCATTTTGGGGTCCTGGAGCCATTTTGGGGGCTCCCTGAGCTGTTCTGGGGGGGGGTCTTGAGACCTTTTGGGAGGTCCTGGAACCATTTGGGGGGGTCCCAGACACATTTTGGGGGGTCCCTGACCCATTTTGAAGGGTCCTGGGACATTTGGGGGGTCCTGGAACCATTTGGGGGGTCCTGAGGCCTTTTGGGGAATCTCTGACCCAGTTTGGGGGGGTCCCTGACCCATTTGGGGGTCCCTGACCCATTTTGGGGGGCCCAGCTGCATTTTAGGGGGATCCTGAAACCATTTGGGAGGTCCCTGACTCATTTTGGGGGTCCCTGACCCCATTTTGGGTGCCCCAATTCCATTTTGGGGTTCCCTGACCCATTTTAGGTGCCCCAATTCCATTTTGGGGGGTTCCTGACCCATTTTGGGGGGTCCCCAGCTCCATTTTGGGGGTCCCTGACCCATTTTGGGTGCCCCAATTCCATTTTGGGGGTCCCTGTCCCATTTTAGGGGGTCCCCAATTCCATTTTGGGGGTCCCTGACCCATTTTGGGTCCCCAATTCCATTTTGGGGGTCCCTGACTCCATTTTGGGGTCCCCAGTTCCATTTTGGGGGGTCCCTGACCCCATTTTGGGCGTGTCCCGAGCGTTTCCTCCCCTCCCCCCCCAGTTCTGGGGCTCATTACGACACCCGAGCTCGTTATTGCTTAATTAGGGCCAGGGTAATGAGAGGGGGGGGGGGAAATTCCCTGGGAGGGGGAATTTGGGGGGCTCAGAGACATTTTGGGACCCCTCCAAATTTGGGGATTTTGGGACCCCCAATTTCTCTGTTTGGGGGTGTCAAGGGACATTTTGGGACCCCCCAATTTCTTTATGGGGGAAGGGGGAAATTTGGGGGTTCAGAGACATTTTGGGACCCCCAAATTTGGGGTTCAGAGACATTTTGGGCCCCCCCAAATTCGGGGGTCTCAAAGACATTTTGTGACCCCCCCCCGCAGTTTCTCCACTTTGGGGATAATTTGGGGAGGGGGTTTGAAGCCCCAGGGGGGTTTTTGGGGAGCCCCAAATTCACCAGGGACCCCCCAAACCCCCCCAGACGCTCGGGGGGCGCGGCCCTGCTCTGGGTTTTGGGGTACCTGCTCTTCTTCCGCACCCCTTGGGTCTGGGGGCTGCCCGAGCCCCCCCCCTACGCCAACGCCCTGCAGCTGCTGGTCACCCTCAAGGTGAGGTGGGGGCTTTGGGGGGTCCTGGGGGGTCTGGGGGCGTCCTGGGGGGGTCTGGGGGGTCCTGGGGGATTTTGGGGGGTCGTGAGGGGGTGTGGGGGGATTTGGGGAGAGTTATGGGGGAGATTTGGGAGGGTTTGGAGGGTTCTGAGGGGGGTTTGGGGGGGATCTGGGGGGGTCTTGAGGGAATCTGGAGGGTCCTGAGGGGTTTTTGGGGAGTTATGGGGGGTCCTGGAGGGATTTGGGGGAGGTTTGGGGAGTCCTGAGGGGGTTTGGGACAAATTTGGGGGTTTCTGGGGGGTTTCAGGCGGTCCTGTGGGGAGTTTGGGGGGTCCTGGAGGGATTTGGGGGTGTTTTGGGGGGATTTAGGGGGTCCTGGGGGTAAATTGGGGGGCATTTGGGGGTCCTGAAGGGGGCTTTGGGGGGTCCTGGGGGGGTTTGGGGGGTTTGGTGGGGGTTCTGGGGGTGCTAGAGGGATTTGGGGTGTCCTGAGGGGGTTTCAGGGGGTCCTGGGGGGGATTTTGGGGTATCCTGGGGGAATTTTTGGAGGTCTTGGGTTGATTTTGGGAGCCCTGGGGATGTTTTAGGGTCATTTGAGGGGGTTCAGGGGAGATTTTGGGGATCTGAAAGTGATTTCGGGGGTTCGGGGGGAGTTTCGTGATGATTTTGGGGTGATTTTGGGGTGATCTGTGAGTGCCAATTGTACAAACACTGCTGAGCCAGCAGGGGGCGTTGAGTGTCCCAAGGGGGCGTGGCTTGTGCTGCATGACACCCATATATGGAAAAACAGGCGTGGCCTGACTGTGGCCCCGCCCCCAGATGGCCAGCCTGGCCAGTGACGTGCAGGAGCTGCGGGAGGCGGAGCTTAAGGGGGTGACGTCAGAGGAGACGCGGCTGCTGATTGGCTCGCTGAGGCGCGTGCCGAGTTTGATTGACATCCTGTGCTACAGCTACTGCTACCTGGGGCTGCTGACAGGTGGGGGCGGGGCCTACGGGGGCGGGGCCTAAAGGGGGCGGGGCCAAGGGACACCTGGGTGGGATTTGGGGGGGGGTCTCTGAGGGGATTTTGGGGTTTCTCAGAGGAAATTTTGGGGGAGGTCCCTGAGGGGATTTTGGGGGAATTTTGGGGTTTCTCAGAGGGAATTTTGGGGAAATATGGGGGGGGGGGTTCAGAGGGAATTCTGGGGGGAATTTGGGGGGTCCCTGAGAGAATTTTGGGGTTTTCCAGAGGGAATTTTGGGGGAATTTGGGGGGGTGTTCAGAGGGAATCTGGGGGCAATTTTTGGAGGGTCCAAGAGGAGATTTAGGGGAAGTCCTAAAGGAGATCTGGGAGGATTTTGGAGTCCCAGTGGGGATTTTGGAGGACCCAAGAAGAATTTTTATCATCTTCTACCCAAATTTTGCGGGGGTTTGTCTACAGATTTGGGCTTTCTTGGGTGTCACCCGTGTGTCCCCCCCGTCCCCGCAGGTCCCTTCTACCGCCTGGGCACGTACCTGGACTGGGTGTGGGGTCCCCCCGGTCCCCCCGCGCTGCGCCGCCTGCTGTGCCACGTGCGCTGGGCGCCCGCCCTGGGGGTCCTGGGGGTCCTGGTGGGCCGGGCCTGGCCGGCCAGGGCTGTCCTGGAGCCCCAGTTCAGTGCCCGGCCCTGGGGCGCCCGGCTGGCGCTGATGGTGCCCGTGTTCCTGGCGCTGCGGCTGCGCCTCTACGTGGGCTGGCTGTGCGCCGAGGGCGGCTGCGTCAGCGCGGGCCTGGGGGCGTACCCCAAAACGGCACGGGCCAGACCGGGACAGGGACCCACCGTGAGCTGGGAGAGACCCAAAACGTGAGTGACACCACTGGGGCACAGGGATATGGACATCTGGGGACATCACTGGGGTACAGTGACATCATTGGGGTCCAGGGACATTGGGTACAGGGGCTGTGGGGTGGGGGCGTACCCCAAAACGGCACGGGCCAAACCGGGACAGGGACCCACCGTGAGCTGGGAGAGACCCAAAACGTGAGTGACACCTTTGGGGTACAGGGATATGGGGTACAGGGCTGTGGGGTTGGGGGCGTACCCCAAAATGGCACGGGACAGGGACCCACGGTGACATGGGAGAGACCCAAAACGTGAGTGACACCTTTGGGGTACAGGGATATGGGGTACAGGGCTGTGGGGTTGGGGGCGTACCCAAAATGGCACGGGACAGGGACCCACGGTGAGCTGGGAGGGACCCAAAACGTGAGTGACACCTTTGGGGACACTGTTGGGGATATTGGGGTACCAGGACATTGGAGCACAGAGTGTGGGGTCCCTGAGTGTCACCTGAGTGTCCCCAAATGTCACCTGAGAGTCACCTGTGTGTCCCTCAGTGTCCCCAAGTGTCCCCCGTGTGTCTCACCTGTCCAGGTGTGCCGATATCCCCGATAACCAATGGGATTTCGAGTCCATCCGCACCGTGGATCCCTGGGGCACCGAGGTCGGGCGGCGCTTCCGGGGCGGCCTCAGGCGCTGGAACATGACGGTGCAATGGTGGCTGGCGGCGTACGTGCACCGACGGGGACCCCGCCGGTACCCCATCGTCAGGTACTGGGAGCACTGGGAGAAGAATGGAGATGGAGACTGGGGCACTGGGATGGCACTGGGATGGCACTGGGATGGGCACTGGGATGGGCACTGGGATGGGCACTGGGATGGGCACTGGGATGGGCACTGAGCACTGGGATGGCACTGGGATGGGCACTGGGATGGGCACTGGGATGGGCACTGGGATGGGCACTGAGAGCACTGGGAGAAGGATTGAGATGGAGATTGGGGCACTGGGGGCTGAATTTTAGTGGGTGTAAACTGAATTTTGCGGATATAAATTGAATTTTGGGGGGTGTAAATTGAATTTTGGATGTGTAAATTGAACTTTCTGTGGTGCAGGCTGGATTTTGAGGGGTATAAATTCAGTTTTGGGTGCTTGGGTTGGACTTTGAGAAGCACAACCTCAATTTTGGTGTGGATGTGCTGGATTTGGGAGGCACAAAGTGAATTTTAGGGGCTTGAACTGGATTTTGAGAAGCACAAACTGAATTTTGGGTGTGTAAATTGAACTTTCTGTGGAGCAGGCTGAATTTCAAGGGGTATAAATTCAATTTTGAGTGCTTAGGTTGGACTTTAAGAGGCACAAATTAATTTTGAGTGTCTAAGACTTTATGTGGAACAGGCTGGACTTTGGGGGGCATAAACTCAATTTTGGGCTGGATGTGCTGAATTTGAGAGTCACAAAGTGAATTTTGGGTGCTTGGGCTGGACTTTGGGGAACATAAACTGAATTTTGGGTGTGGAAATTGAATTTTGTGGAGCAGGCTGGACTTTGAGGGGCATAAATTCCATTTTTGGGTGCTTAGGCTGAACTTTGGGAGTCACAAAGTGAATTTTGGGGTACTTGTGCTGAGTTTGGGAGGCACAAACTCAATTTTGAGGTGCTTCTGCTGCACTTGCCATCACCCAAACCCCATCCCAGTTCCTCCAACCCCAATTTTAACCCCTCCAAAAATCCCTTTAAACCCTCCCCACCCCTCCCTAACCCCATTTTTTGTTTTTTCACCCCAAACCAGGAACGCCTGGACCATGCTGGTCTCAGCCTACTGGCACGGGCTGCACGGGGGGCAGTACCTGTCCTTCCTCACCGTGCCCCTGTGGCTGGCGGCCGAGGCTGCGGCTGAGGGGGCCCTGTCGGGATATTTCGGGGTCCCCCTGGACAATCTGGGGGGCTGGAAGGGCTCGGCGCTGAGGGGGCTGCAATGGTTCCTCAAAATGAGAGCGTTCGAGTACCTGAGCATGGGGTTCGTGCTGAGGGAAGCGGCGGCCACGCTGCGCTTCTGGGCCTCGGTGCATTTCTGCCTCCATCTTGTGCCGCTCCTCATCCTCCTCACGGCGGCGGCGGCGGGAAAAGGGCGGGAAAAGGGGCGGGGAAAAGGGCGGGAAGGGCGTGAGGGAGAGGGGGGAGCGGGGGAGGCGCAGGTGAGGAGGAGGAGGGAGCGCTGTGAGGGGGAGGGGGGGGATCCCCTAAATCTTGAAAATGAGGGGGGAAACCCCCTAAATCCTAAAGGTCATGAGGGGGGAGATCCCCTAAATCTTAAAAATGAGGGGGGAAATTCCCTAAATCCTAAACTGATGAGGGATGGGATAGCCCAAACCCCAAAGGTCATGAGGGGGGAGATCCCCTAAATCTTAAAAATGAGGAGGAAAATTCCCTAAATCCTAAAACTGACGAGGGATGGGATGCCCTGAACACCAAAGGTCATGAGGGGAAGGACCCCCTAAATCCTAAAATTCAGGGGGGAAACCTCCTAAATCTTAAAATTCATGAGGGTGGAGATCCCCTAAATCCTAAAATTGAAGAAGGATGGGATCCCCTCAACCCCAAAGGTCATGAGGGGGGAGACCCCCTAAATCTTAAAATACAGGGGGAAAAACCCCTAAATCCTAAAATTTACGAAGGATGGGACCCCCTGAACCCCAAAATTCAGGGGGGAAAACCCCCAAATCCTAAAATTGATGAGGGACGGGACCCCCTGAACCCCAAAATTCAGGAGGGTGGGGATCCTATGAATCCCAGGGAGGAGCCCCCAGCCCCCAAATCCCAGGAGCTGAGGAAGAGGAGGGACCCCGAGGGTCGGGGTGGGGATGAACCCCAATAACCAGAGCTCGGGGGGGACCCCAAAAAACTTTGGGGTGAGGATGAGGATGAAGCACCCCAATACTCAGGTCAAGGGGAGAAAAACCCCAATGGAAAATGGGGGAGGGAAAAGCCCTGAACCCCAAAATCCAAAATGGGGGAGCTCCGATAGCCCCAAATCAGGGGGACCCCCAGGTGAGGAAGAGAAGGGACCCCAATAATGAGAATTTAGGGGGGACTTCCCACTTCTCTGAACCCCAAAACCCAGAAAGGGGGGCCTGGGGAGGGATTTGGGGATGTTGGGGGCTGCAGGCACCCCCCGGGGGGATTTTTTAGGGGGGTGGGAGTGGGGGGCTCTGAGTTTGGAAGGGGCCCCCCAAAATGGAGACCAATAAAAGCCTTGAGTGACATCCCTGGTGTCTTTGGTGTTTGTGAGGACCCCAAAACTGAGTGAAACTACCCCAAAAGTGACCCCAAAGCCCTAAGATTGAATAAAATACATCTAAAATGGAGCCGAACACCAAGAATTGATCTAAATCCCTCTGAACTGACCTGATGCTGCAGGACTGCTGAGGCCCTGAAGTGAATCTTTGAGGGAAATGAGGCAAATCTGGGGGTAAATCCTTGAAATATGGAAAGAACTCGGGCCAGGACTTCCCAAGGGGGTTTTGAGTGCTCCCAGAGTGGTTTTAGGTTTATTTTTGGGGCTTCCGAGGGAATTTGGGGTTTCTTTGGGGGAGGTTTCAGGGATGCCCCCGCCTCCCCTCACGCTTCAAAATGGCGGCACTCCCACAATGCGAGAAGGCGGGAAACCCTCACTTCCGGCCTTGCCCCTTTAAGGCAGACGGGTGAGCCAATCAGAGGCGGGAAGAGGGCGGAACTACATCGCTCGACAAATCACTGAGCGACAACGGGGCGGAGCGAGGTGACTGGGCGAATCAGAGAGCGAGACAAGGGCGGAGCTACAGGGGCTCGACCAATCAGTACGGAGAGGGCGGCAGAGAAGGCGGTGCGGCCGCGTTGCCTCAGAGCCGCGGCCTGGTCCCGCTCCCGGCCCCGCCGCCGCCGCCGCCGCCATGAACATCCTTCCGAAGAAGTCGTGGCATGTCCGGAACAAGGACAATGTGGCGCGGGTGCGGCGGGACGAGGCGGCGGCCGAAGTGGAGCGGAGGAAACGGGACGCGCGCGCGCTGCGAGCGGAGCAGGAGGCAAGTGCTGAGGGAAGGGGGGCGGTAGGGAGGGGAAGGGGGCGGGCTGAATAGCTGAGAACCAATCAGCATGAGCGGCTTTGAATATATTATAAGTAAGGGGCGTGGCTTAGCGTGATTGGCGTACACCATTTCTGTTTACTGGGGGGGTGGACTGAGCTAAAAAAGTTTTTTGGGGGGGCAAAATAAATTCGGGGGCGTAAAATAATTTCGGGAGGGGGCAAAATAAGCGGGGGGAAGTTTAAGAAACGTCTGTGGGATCAGATTTGGGGGGTAAAATCACCCGGGAGGGGTACATTTTGGCGGGGTTGGGGGGGGGAAAGTCTGTGTGGGGAGTGGGATATTGTGGGGAGGAATTTGGGGTGGGGGAGGAATTTTGGGGGTCCCTGACCCCCCCCTTTGCCCCCCCCAGGTTCGCACCGAGCTCCTGAGGAAGCGGGCGCGGGTCGGGGGGTCGCAGCCCCTCCCCCCAGGCCCCCCCCGTGCTGTTCCCGCCCCCCGAGGAGGCCCCGAACCGCGAGCACGAGGCGGAAAAAAGGCTGGGAACAGGTGAGGGGGGAAGGGGGGATTTGGGGGGGACCCCCCCTCAAAATATCCCCTCAGGTGAGGGGGGGGAGTCTGGAAATGAGGGGGGAAAAAGAGAGGTTTGGAGGGGGTCACAGGTAGAATTTCCACCCTCAGGAGGAGATGAAGGGGTGAAAATTGAGTGGTTTGGGGGGAAAAATGGATTTTGGGGTGAATTCAGGGGATTTTTGGGGCAATTTGGGAGAAAATGGGGTAATTTTGGCATAGGGAGGATCGCCTGAATCCCCCTCCCCAGTTTTCCCCTCAGGAGTTGGGGGGGCAGATGAGATGGGAGGGGTGGAAAATGGAGGGTATTATGTGGGAAATGGAGAAATTTGGATGAAAAATGGGAGAATTTCTGTGGGAAAAGAGGAATTTTTGTGGAAAAATCAGGAATTTGAGGAAAACCCCGGGGGATTTTCATTCGAGGGGTGTCATCTGTATCTCCCTCCCCAATTTTCCCCTCAGGATTGGTGGGAGATTGGAGGGGTTGAAAATGGCAGCATTTGTGTGGGGAATGGGGAAAACTGGGTGGGAAAAAGGGGAATTCAGGTATAAAAAGGAGGAATTTGGGTGGGAAAAGGGAATTTGGATCAAAGAGAATTTTTGGCAGTGGGGGGGGGTTCCACTGAATCCCCCTCCCCAGTTTTCCCCTTAGGATCAGTGGGAGATGGGAAGGGTGGAAAATGGCAGGATTTGTGTGGGAAAAAGGGGAAATTTGGGTAAAAAAAGGGGAATTTGAGGAAAACCAGGGGGGATTTTCACCGAGGGGGTCTCACCCTGAATCCCCCTCCCCAATTTTCCCCTCAGGAGTGGCTGAGATTGGTGGGGTGGGGATGGAAAATGGCGGCATTTGTGTGGGAAAAAGGGGAAATTTGGTTGTAAAAAGCAGGAATTTGATAAAAACCCCGGGGATTTTCACCGAGGGGGTCTCACCCTGAATCCCCCTCCCCAATTTTCCCCTCAGGAGTGGCTGAGATTGGTGGGGTGGGGGATGGAAAATGGTGGCATTTGTGTGGGAAATTTGGGTGGAAAAAGCAGGAATTTGATAAAAACCCAGGGGATTTTCACCGAGGGGGGTCTCACCTTGAATCCCCCTCCCCAATTTCCCCCCAGGAACAGCTGAGATTGGAAGGGTGGGGATACAAAATGGCGGCATTTGTGTGGGGATACAAAATGGCGGAAATAAGGAAATTTGTGCAGAAAAAATGGGAATTTATGTATAAAAAGCAGGAATTTGATAAAAACCCAGGAGAATTTTCACCGAGGGGGTCTCACCTTGAATCCCCTTCCCCAATTTCCCCCCAGGAACGCCGGGAACGGGCCCTGGGGGTCCTGACCTACCTGGGCCAGAGCGTGGCCGAGGCCCAGACCTGCCCCCCCTGGTACCTGCAGCCCCCCAGAAAAGCTGGGGAGGGGTCCCGGGAGGTGCAGGGGGGGCGCAAGGCCGTGCTGGACCCTCTGCAGGACATGAGGAAGGGGCTGCACCGAGCCCCCAGCCCCAAAAAACCCCCCCAGACTCAGCAGCGGAGCCCCCCCAGAGCCACCCCTGAGAGGGGCGGGGGAGGAGGGTGAGTGACTCATTAATTAGTGATTAATTAATTGATTAATCACATTTTCCATTCCTTAATGCTGCCTTGAATATCTTCCTCCTGTTAATTAACTCTTTAATTAATTGGTGCATGGATTATTTATTTAATCCTCACTGTCACCCCAATAAATAAATTATCTCTAATTACCGCCTTATTAGCCACTTAGTTACTCCTAACTAATTATCTCTAATTACCCCTAAATAACCGCTTAATTACCCTAATTAACCCCTTAATTACCTCTAATATACCCCTTAGTTGCCCCTAATTAACCCCTTAATTACCTCAAATTAACCATTACCCCCAAATAACCACTTAATTACCTCGAATTATCCACTTAATTACTCCCTAAATAACAACTTAATTACTCCTAATTAACCCCTTAATTACCTCGAATTAACCCCTTAATTACCCCTTTTATCACCCCATAATTAACTAATCATCCATTAATGATCATCCCCCGCTGTCCCCCCCTCCCCAGCCCGGGGCGCTGCCCCCTCCCCACCATTAATTAGCACTAATTAACGAGCGCTAATTGCCGTTGCAGGCTGGCGGAGCTGCGGCTACAGCGCCTGGCCCGGGAGGCAGCCGAGGCCGAGCGGAGCCGGGAGCTGCTCCGGGGGCTGCGGACCCCCAGAGGGACCCCCAAAGGGACCCCCAAAGGGACCCCGAGAGGCGGCGACCCTACAACAGCCAGTTCCACCCGGGGCTGGCACGGGGGGGGACAAGGTTCAAGTGAGAGCTTGAAATTCAATTGGAACCCCCCCAAAATTCACTTGGAACGCTCCCAGAATTCACCTGGAATGGGCAATGGACAGTTCCACCCGGGGCTGGCATGGGGGGAAACCAGGTTCAAGTGAGACCCCCCCAAAATATTCCTGGAATCCCCCCAGAATTAATTTGGAACATTCCGAGAATTCACCTGGAATCAGCCCCAATTGATGATGGACAGTTCCACCCGGAGCTGGCTTGGGGGAGGAGCAGGTTCAAGTGAGAGCTTGAAATTAAACTGGAACCCCCAAAATTCACTTGGAACCTTCCAAGAATTCACCTGGAATTTTCAATGGACAGTTCCATCCGGCAGTGGTGTGGGAGAGCACCAAAATCCACCTGGAACCTCCTCAAAATTCACTTGATGTGTGAGGGGCAGGGCTCCGTGTTTGAGGGGCGGGGCTCCATGCATGAGGGGCGGGGTTCCAGGCTGTCAGGGGCGCTGACCCAGTCAGTGAGGGGCGGGGCTCTAGGCAGTGATTGGGCGGGGCTCCATGTGTTAGGGGCAGGGCTTCAGGCAGTGAGGGGCGGGGGCTCCATGTGTGAGGGGCGAGACAATAAATTAAATTGGCCTTAAATTGGGGGGTGCAGATGTGTTGTAGTTAAAGGGACATTTCTGCTTCTTAATGAGCTGCTGAGTGTCTGTGGGGGGGCAAAGGGGAGGGAAAAGTGTGGGAAATGTGAGGGGGAAAATGGTGGGGAATGTGAGGGGGGAAAGGGTGGGGAATGTGAGGGGGGAAAGTGTGGGAAATGTGAGGGGGGAAAGGGTGAGAAATGTGAGGGGAAAAGAGGAGAGATGGAGAAAAGAGGAGAAAACGGGAAAATGTGAGGGAGAAAGTGTGGGAAGTCTGAGGGGGAAAAGAAAAGAGAGGGGAAAAGGCAGAAAGTGTGAGAGGAAAAAGGGCGGGAAATGTGAGGGGAGAAAAGGGCTGAAAACGTGAGGGGAGAAAAGGCAGAAAATGGCACAGTAAACCGAGTGAAAAGGGCAGGAAATGAGAGGAAGAAAAGGTACGAAACAAGGGGAGAAACAGGGGGAATGTGAGGGGAAAAAGAGCAGGAAATGTGAGGGGGAACAGGTGGGAAATGTGAGGGGACAAAAGAGCGGAAAATGTGAGGGGAGAAAAGGGAGGGAAATGTGAAGGAGAGAATGAAGGAAAATGTGAAGGGGAAAAGGGACACATGAGAGAAAAAGGGAGGAAAACGTGACGGGAAAAGGAAGGGAAACGTGAGATCTTCTCCTCCCCAATTCCCTCCCCTGTCCCCGCTGCAATCCCACACTCCCCATTCCCAGAGCCCCCCCAGTTCCAAGTCACCCCCGTCTCAAACATCCCCAGAATCCCAGCCCCTGTCCAACCTTCTCTTCCCCCTCCAGACCCCAAATTCCCCCAAATCCCAGGAGTCCCCAGATCCCAAATCCCAGATTTTTTACTCTGTGGGTCAAGTGCAAGAACTTCTAATTTTATTGAGCAAAGCAAAAAGGGAATGAAGAAGGTCTGGGGGGAGACCCAAAGTGGAAGTTGGTGGGACACCCCAACCCTGGGATGTCCATGAGGCTCCAGGGGTGTCCAGAAGCTCCTGGTGGTTCCCTCGAGGTTCTCCTGGTGCCCACGAGGTTCTGCTGAAGGTTCCTCAGGTCTGTGAGGGGTGCTAGCTGTGCCTAGGGGGTTCTAGAGGTGCTTATGGGGTTCTTGGGGGTCCTACAAGGTTTTATAGCTGTCTCCAGGGTTCTGTATGCATCTATGGGGTTCTAGAGGTGTCTATAGTGTTCCGGAAGTGTCTGTGGGGCTCTAGGGGTCTCTGTGGGTTATTAGAGGTGCCTGTGGGGTTCTAGCAGTGTTCTTGGGGTTCTAGGGGTGACAATGGGGTTCTAGCTATGCCTACAGGTTCTACATGTGCTAACTAGGTTCTAGAGGTGTCTACAGGGTTCTAGTCATTCCTGCTGAGCTCTAGAGGTCTCTATTGGGTTCTGCTTGTGTCTAAGGGTTTCTGGCAGTGCCTGCCGGGCTCTCCGCATAATTTCCCGTCGCAGGGTTGTCCTCAAGGTCCGAATCAAGGTCAAGTAGGTTCTCAAGTCTCTTTGTTCTGCTACCCTCAACATGAAGCTGTCTATCCCAACTTCACTGCCCGAGTTCTCCCGTTCCTCCACCTCCACCGTGATGACGGCGCTCCTGCCCCTGGCCACGGTGGCCGTCACCGTGACGGGGCCAGCGCTGAGATGGACTTTCTCCTGGTTCTCCTTGAGGATGACACAGGGGAACACAGTGTTGGAGGAGCCCTGGGAGCACCTGGCCAAGCGGTGGTAGGCGGTCTCCAGGTCCCATCTGTGAACCCTGTCCAGGGACAGCTCCAGGCCCATCTCCACAGGAAATAGGTTGTGGTCCATGGGGTTGGAGAAGAAGATGGCCAAGGTGAAGAACTCGGCCTCGTAGGCCAGGACACCGTTGCAGCCCCACAACCTGGAGCTGTTGGTGAACCTGCAGCTGCTGGAGGAGCCTGGGAGCACCGAGGGCTGGGGGTCACTGATGCTGTGGCCACTGAGGAAGTAGGTCCTGGAGAGAGGAATTTGGGGAGGTGAGGTTGGGAACACGGGGAGATTGTCCCACCACCGCCAGGATCTGCTGCGGCCATAGGGAGGAGCTGGGACCTGGGAGATGATCCCACACCTTGGAGATGATCCCAGACCCTGGAGATGATCCCAGCCCGGGATGAAGATCCCACCTGGAGCTTCCCCTCAGCACCCCGAGGGTCCCTCTGATGTTCCTCCATCCTCACCTGGGCTCCTTCAGGATGATGTTCTGGGTCTTGTTGATAACCTGGATTTCCACAAAGCGGCTGGTGCTCAACCCCATCCTGACTTGGGATCTCCTCAGCTCTGGGATCTCCTCAGCTCAAGCTCTCCCTGCTTCCAGAACCTTCTCCTCCCGCTGTGGCTCCCTCCCGGTGCGGATCCTCCGTTCCCGTTTCCCGCACACTCCGAGATTTCTCAAGATATCTCCAGTTTCTATTCTGCCCAAAACCCGCCCCAAAACCTGCTCAAACCTGCCCAAGCCCCGCCTGAACCGTCCCGAACCCGGCCCAAACCACCTCAAACCCTTCCAAACACGGCCCCAAATCCTCCCATGGGCCCCCTCTCGCATGGGACCCCCAAATATGGGGCACTACCCCAAATTATTGTGGGGGTGGCCGTGGGACCCCTCAATTATATGGTGGGACCTCCAATTATGGGGAGGGAGCGCCCATGAACCCCCAAATTATGAGCATGGAACCCTCAGTTGCAGGGTGGGGGGCCATGAGACCCCAAATTATGGCCGGGGGGGGGGGCTTGGTTCCCCAGTTATGGGGCAGAGACTCCCAATTATGGGGTGGGACCCCCAATTATGGGGGTAGGGGATAAATAATGCTTTAGAGCATTGTTTAGAGGTCTTTAGGAAACTATCAGGGTGTGCATTAGGGGGTTATTTGGGGGTCTTTAGGGCATTATCAGGATGTGGATTAGAGGATTATTTTGGGGGTCTTTAGGGGTTATTGGGCTGTGTGTTTGAGGGGATTTTTTGGGGTCTTTGGGGCATTATTTGAGGGCGTTTAGGGATTATTTGGGGGTGTTTAGAGGATTATTGGGGTGTGTGTTTTAGGGGATTATTCTGAGGTCTTTAGAGGATTATTTGTGGGTCTTTAGGGCATTATTTAGCGGTCTTTAGGAAACTATCAGGGTGTGTATTAGGGGATTGTTTGGGGATCTTTAGGGCATTATTTGAGGGTCTTTAGGGGATTATTCGGGTGTTTATTAGGGGATTATTTTGGGCGTCTTTAGGGGTTATTGGGCTGTGTGTTTGAGGGGATTTTTTGGGGTCTTTGGGCCATTATTTGGGGGTGTTTAGGGGATTATTTGGGGATCTTTAGAGGATTATTTTGGGGCATTTAGGGGATTATTTTGGGGTCTTTAGGGCATTATTTAGAGGATTATTGGGATTTGTATTAGGGCATTATTGGGGGGTTTTTAGGGCATTATTTGGGTGTGCATTAGGAGATTATTTGGGGGTCTTTAGAGAATTATAAGGGTGTGTCCCCCCTCCCCTGCAGGAGCCGGTTTACCGCAGCCCCCTGGGCCCCCCCCGCCAGGCCGCCTGCACCTACTCGGGGGTTCGCTACGAGCGCTGGATTTTGGGGGGCTGCCCCCCCGGCACCGACCCCTCCGTCACCGTCCCCGTGGCCCTGGGCTGTCGCTGCGGCCGCTGCCCCATGGCCAACGCCGACTGCGCCGTGCTGGGGCTGGGACCCTCCTTCTGTGGGGCCCCGGGGGGGTTTGGGGGGTCCTGACACCCCCCAACCACAGGGATGGGACCCCCACCCTCAATTGATGGGGATTTTTGGGTAATAAAACCTCCTGGCCGCCAGGGGGCGCTGTGTGTCATTGGGGGTACCATAGAGAGGGGATCCTCATTATGGGGGGTTTTGGGGGGGGTCTTGGCATCCCCCAACACTTCCTGGGCATGGGACCCCCACCATGCATTTATGGGGGGAAAGGGTGGGTAATGTGAGGGTAAAAAGGGTGGGAAATGAGAGGAAAAAAGGCAGAAAGTGTGAGAGGAAAAAGGGAAGAAAATGTGAGGGGAAAAGGGTGGGAAACATGAGGGGAGAAAAGAGCGGGAAATGTGAGGGGAGAAAAGAGGAAAATGGAAGGCAAAAAGGACATTAAAGCTGAATGAAAAGGACAAGAAATGAGAGGAAGAAAAGGTATGAAACAAGGGGAGAAAAGGCTGGTAAAAATGAGGGGAGAATGGGTGGGAAATGTAAGAGGGGAAAAGGTGGGAAACGTGAGGGGAGAAAGGGTGGGAAATGTGAGGAGAATAAAGAGAAAAGTGAGGGAGAAATGTGAGGGGAGAATAAAGGCGGGAAACATGAGGGGGAAAGGCAAGAATTATGAGAAGAAAAAGGGCAGAAAATGTGAGGGGGAAAATGAGAAATGTGAAGGGGGGAAAAGGGGGGGAAACATGAGGGGACAAAGGGCAGGAAATGTGAGGGGAAAACGGGGGGAAATGTGAGGAGGAAAAAGAGAGGGAAACCTGAAGGGCAAAGGGAGGAAAACACGAGGGAAAAAGCCAAGAAATGTAAGGGGGAAAGGCAGGAATAGTGAGAGGAAAAAGAGCAGAAAATGTGAGGAGGAAAGAGAAATGTGAGAGGGGAAAGGGCGGGAAATGTGAGGGGACAAAAGAGCGGGAAACGTGAAGGGAGAAAAGGGCGGGAAACGTGAGGGGAGAAAATGGAGGAAAATGTGAAGGGGGAAAGGGACACATGAGGGAAAAAGGGAGGAGAACGTGAGGGGAAAAGTGAGATCTTCTCCTCCCCAATTCCTCCCCTGTCCCCGTTGAAACTCCCCATTCCCAGATCCCCCCCACTTCCAAGTCACCCCCGTCTCAAACATCCCCAAATCCCAGCCCCTGTCCAATCTTTTCTTCCCCCTCCAGACCCAAAATTCCCCCAAATCCCAGAGTCCCCAGATCCCAAATCCCAGATTTTTTACTCTGTGGATCAAGTGCAAGAACTTCTAATTTTATTGAGCAAAGCAAAAATGGAATGAAGAAGGTCTGGGGGAGACCCAAAGTGGAAGTTGGTGGGACACCCCAACCTTGGGATGTCCATGAGGGTCCAGGGGTGTCCAGAAGGTCCTGGTGGTTCCCTCGAGGTTCTCCTGGTGCCCACGAGGTTCTGCTGAAGGTTCCTCAGGTCTGTGAGGGCTTCTAGAGGTTCCTACAAAGTTCTAGAGGTGCCTACGGGGTTCTAGAGGTATCTATGGCATTCTAGAAGTATCTGTGGGGTTCTAGAGGAACCTGTGGGGTTCTGGCAGTGCCTATGGGGTTCTGGAGTTGCCTATGAGGTTCTAGAGGTGTCCTGGAGGTATTTATGGGGTTCTAGAGGTGCCTATGGGGTTATCTAGAGGTGCCTATGGGGTTCTAGAGTTGCCTGTGGGGTTCTAAAAGTCTCTGCCAGGTTCTAGGTATGTCTATGGACTTCTAGATGTGTCTATGGGATTCTAGAGGTGTCTACAGGTTTCTGGTGATGCCTGCAGGATTCTCAGGCTGTCCACGCACGTCCAGGGCTGTCCAGGATGTCCTGAAGAAGGTCCTGCAGGATTTCATTTCTCTTGGACCTGTATCTCTTGACATCCCAGGGCTTCCCTCGCTTGGCTTCGTCCCCCGATCCCCTCTGTTCCTCCAGCACCACCTTGAGGGTGGAGCTCGTGTCAGGGGACATGGTGGCCATCACCTTGACGGGGCCGTGGCTCACCTGGACGGTCCCGTGGCTCTCACACACGAAGACCCGGGCGAATTTGATGTCCTGGTCAGAGCTGGAGTAGGTTCCCCTGGCCATGCGACGGTGGGTGGCCCTCAAATCACCCAGGTGGGCCTTACCTGGGGACAGCTCCAGGCCCAGCTTCGTGGAGAACTGGTCATAGTCAGAGGGGTTGTAGAAGTAGATGGCCAAGGAGAAGGACTCGGCCTCGTAGACCAGGATCCCTGACACGCTTGTGGTCCCCGCCATGCTCCAGGGCTGTGGGTCACCTGAGAAGCTGCAGGTGTCCCTGGAGCCAGGGGACAACTCTGGCAGTGGGGGCTTGGAGCAGTGGCCACTGTTAAAGAAGGTCCTGGGGGGAGAAACGGGGTGGGATCAGTGGGAGATGCTGGTGGGACCAGAAGGGGATGGAACAACCCCTGGGAGCTGATCCCTCCATGGGATGGAGATCACACCTGGAGATGACTCCAAGGGGTCCCCTCAAAGCCCCCAAAACCTCACCTGGGGTGATGCTCTGGGTGTTGTTGGAGATCTGGATCTCCACAGAGCAGCTGCTGCCCAACCCCATCTTGGCTCCAGGATCTCCTCAGCTCCCAAATCTCCTCAGCTCCGAGTTCTCCTCCCGCTGTTCCCGGCGCTGCCGTTGCCGCTCCCTCGGGTCCAGGGTGATAACAGCTGCTCCTTATCAATAACAAAAACTTTCACTTTCACCGGAGCCTTCCCAAGCCCCGGCCCCTTCCTGGCCGTGGAATTCATTCCAGTGGAACTGGTGGAACTGGTTTGTTTCTCTACCAGCACTTTTTTAACTGGTGTTACTGGTGTAACTGGTTTAATTCTCCAGTGTAACTGTAACCTTCTAAACTCGTTTAATTCCCCATTGTAAAGGGTATAACTGGTTTAATTCTCCAGTGGAACTGGTGTAACTGGTTTATTTCTCTACCAGAACCTTTTGAACTGGTGTTACTGGTGTAACTGGTTTAATTCTCCAGTGTAACTGGTGCAACTGGTTTATTTCTCTACCAGCACCAGTTTAATTCATGTACTTGGTTTAACTGGTTTAATTCCCCAGTGTAACTGGTGAAACTGGTTTATTTCTCTGCCAGCACCAGTTTAATTGGTCTAACTGGTTTGACTGGGTTAATTCTCCAGTGTAACTTGTTCAACTGGTTAGTTTCTCTACCAGAACCTTTTGACTGGTGTAACTGGTTTAACTGGTATCACTGCGTCCCCCCCCAGACCCCAGACCCTTTCCCGGGCCCAGGGCTCCCCCCTCCATCCCGGATCTCCCCCTCCCCAACCCCCACCCCAGCCCCGCCCCTCAGCCCCGCCCCTCCAAATCCCAAGGCTCCTCCCCGATCCCAAATCCCAATTTTTTATAAAAATTTAATTGGGCCAAGTGCAAGAATTTCCCATTTTATTGAGCGGAGCACAAAGGGGATGGAGGGAGGTCGGGGATCACAGGGTGGGAGAGCGGAGGGGTCTGGGACCACCCAAACCCGGGGTGTCCGTCCTGCCCAGAAGCTCCTGGTGGCTTCTCTGAGGTTCTCCTGGTGCCCACGAGGTTCTGCTGAAGGATCTTCTGGGGTGCCTGTGAGGTTCTAGAGGTGCCTATGGGGTTCTAGATGTGTCTACAGGGTTCTAGAGGTGTCTACAGGGTTCCAGAGGTGTTTATGGGGTCCTAGAGGTGCCTATGGCGTTCTAGTGGTGCCTATGGTGTTCTAGAGGGTCCTACAAGGTTTTATAGATGTCTCCAGACTTCTATGTGCATCTATGGGGTTCTAGAGGTGTCTACAGGTGTCTATGGGGTTCTAGGGGTCTCTATGGGTTGTTAGAGGTGCTTATGGGGTTCTAGATGTGCCTATGGGTTCCAGAGGTGCCTACAGGGTTCTAGAGGTGCCTATAAAGTTTTTTTAGGTGTTTCCTGACTTTTATGTGCACCTGTGGGGTTCTAGAGGTGTCTAAAGGGGTCTAGAGGTGCTTATGGGGTTCTGGAATAGTCTGTGGGGTTCTAGGGGTCTCTATGGGTTGTTAGAGGTGCCTGTGGGGTTCTAGAGATGCCTGTGGGGTTCTAGCTTTCTCTATGGGGTTCTAGATGTACCTATAAGGTTTTTAGGGGTTTCCAGGATTCTAAATGCACCTATGGGCTTCTAGAGGTGTCTACAGGTGTCTATGGGGTTCTGGAAGTGTCTATAGGGTTCTAGGGGTCTCTATGGATTGTTAGAGGTGCTTATGGGGTTCTAGAGGTACCTATGGGGTTCTAGCAGTGTTTGCAGGGTTCTAGGTGTGATAATGGGGTTCTAGTTATGCA
>CM069703.1:451909-498087 GCA_036010785.1 Ammospiza maritima maritima | reverse complement strand
TGGGCTTTATTGGGGAAAATTTAGGGTTTGGCACAGGGAGAATTTGAGGGTTTATTAGGGAAAAATTGGGGTTTATTGGGAGACATTTGGGAAAAATTTGGGAGTTCATTGGGGAAAGTTTGGGGGTTCATGAAGCAATTTGGGGGTTCATAGGGGAAAATTTGGGGTTTATTGGGGAGAATTTGGGGTTCATTGGGGAAAATTTTGAGTTTGGTAGGGGGAGAATTTGGGGGTTTATTGGGGGAAATTTGGGGGAAAAATTTGGGGGTTAATTGGGCAAAAAATTGAGATTTATTGGGGGAAAATTTGGCATTTATGGAGGGAATTCGGGGGTTTATTAGGGGAGAATTTGGGGTTCATTGAGGAAAATTTGAGTTTGGCAGGGGGGAGAATTGGGGGTTCATTGGGGAAAAATTTGTGGTTTAATTGGGGAAAAATTCAGGATTTATTGGGGAAAAAAATTGGGGTTAATTGGGGGAAGTTTCGGGGTTAATTGAGGGAAAATTCGGGGTTTTGGGGTCCCCCCCAGGTCCGGGCAGGGAACGAGGCCCTTTGGAGCCGCCCCCCCCCCCCGCGCCCCCCCAGCCCCAGGTGAGACCCCAGGAATGAGGGGGGGTCCCAGGGCACCCAGGGGTGCCCCCCGTCACAGCACCCAGGGGTGCCCCCAAATCCCCGCAGGGAGGAGAGGAGGAGGAGGAGGAGGAGGAGCAGAGACCCCTGAGCCCCCGAGAGCTGCGGGAGAGGGTCCTGAGAGAGGTGGGGGGGTCCCAGACTCATGGCATGGTCCCAGACCTATGGGTGTGGCTCTTGGGTCCATGGGTGGGGTCCCAAGGTCATTGGTGGGGTCTGGAGCCATGGGTGATGGTCCCAGACCTACGGGTGGGGGTCCCAGGTCTATGAGTGGGGGTCCCTGTGCGGAGGGTGGGGGTCCTGAACCCACGGATGAAGCTCCTGGGTCTATGGGTGGGGGTCCTGGGGCATGGGTGGGGGTCCCAGGTCTATGGGTGGGGGTCCCAAGCCCCATAGGAGGGGTCCCAGATTCACGGGTGGGGTCCTGAGATATGGGTGGGGGTCCCAAATCCACAGATGGAGCTCCCGAGCCCCATGGGTGGGGCTCCTGGGTGCATGGGTGGGGGTCCCGCTGCCATTGGGGGGTTCCGGATTTACGGGTGGGATCCCAGATTTATGGGTCAGGGTCCTGCTGCCATTGGGTGGGGGTCCCTGATTTATGGGTGGGGGGTCCCATGTCCATAGGTGGGATCCCAGATTTACGGGTGGGATCCCAGATTTATGGGTCAGGGTCCTGCTGCCATTGGGTGGGGGTCCCTGATTTATGGGTGGGGGTCCCGTACAACCGGGTCCCCCCTGAGCCCCCTCCTCCCTCCCTCCCTCCCGCAGGTGCTGAGCCGCGAGTGACCCTCCCCACCCCCCCCCGGCTGAATTTGGGGGGTCCCTGAGCGCCCCCCCCTCCCCACCCCCCCCCGGCTGAATTTGGGGGGTCCCTGAGCGCCCCCCCCTCACCGGATGTCAGGGTCCCCCACCCCACCCCGTTGCCATGGCAACCCAGTAAATATTTGCGGCTGTCGCGGTCGCGTTGCCCCCGGCAACGGCCAAACTTCCCAAAACAGCGCGAAACGGCCCAAAACGGGCCCGGGAGGGAGGGGGAAGTGGGGGAGGGGTGGGGGCGCCGCCCGGTGTCCGCCGTGTCACCCACCCGAGGGCGGGGGTCGCACGTGGGTGCCCCTCCCCCACTTTGGGGATACCCCAGGGACCCCCTGAGAGCCCCCCCCGTTCGTGCTGATGCCCTGACGTCATTGCCCGGGACCCCCCGACGTCACAGCCCTCTGGCCACGCCCCGGTGGGCACCGCCCGGAGTGACACGGCTGGGACCGGCCCGGCGGAGGGACCCGAACCCGCCCGAGGGGACCCGAACCGGGAGGAGCCGAACCGCTCCGGAAACACCCGAACCGTCCCGCCCGAGGGGACCCGAACGCGCCTGAGGGACCCGAACTTGGAGGAGCCGAACCGCTCCGGAAACACCCGAACGGTCCCGAAACATCCGAACCGGGAGCGTCCCGCGCTAATTGACCCGAACCTGCCTGAGGGACCCGAACTTGGAGGAGCCGAACCCCTCCGGAAACACCCGAACGGTCCCGAAACATCCGAACCGGAGCGTCCCGCGCTAATTGACCCGAACCGGGAGGAGCCGAACCGCTCCGGAAACACCCGAACGGTCCCGAAACAACGGAACCGGGACTGTCCCGCGCTAATTAACCCGAACCCACCCGAGGGGACCCGAACTTGGAGGAGCCGAACCGCTCCGGAAACACCCGAACTTAAGACTCGAAGGGGGGCCCGAACGAAGACCCGAAGTTGTCCGGAGGGACCCGAACGTATCCGAGGGGACCCGAACCCGCCAGAGGGAAGCCGAACCCGCCTGAGGGGAGCCGGACCCGCCTGAGGGGAGCCGAACCGGGAGGGACCGAACCGCTCCAGAGAGAACCAAAACACCCGAACCGGCCCGGAGGGGACTCGAATCGGGGCCGTCCCGTCCGGAAAGACCCGAACCGAACCCCCCCCAAAACTCCTCCGGAACAACCGAACCCACTCGGGTGAGTGTCGGGACCCTCCCTGAGGTCTTGTGGGAAGGGGAGGTGACACAACGGGGAGGATCCTGGGGTGCCCCTTCCCCGAACCCTCGGGGGTCTCCCCTGTCCCTCAGGGCTCTCCCCCGGACATTTGGGACCCCCCCCCCATCACCCACAGGATGCAGCCAGCGCCCGGGTGGGGCGGGGCGACCCCAGGATGAGGCGGGGGGGGGGAAGGAAGGAGATTCTCCAAGGCCTTATATGGGCACAGCCCTGACCGCCCCCAGCCCTGCATGGCCGGGACCCCCCAGACCCCCGGGGTGAACCCCAACATTCCTGGGATCCCCCCCAGTGCAGGGAATCCCCCCTAAGCCACAAGTGGCTTCAGTCCTTCCAGCCCGCCCAAAGCTCCTCAGGGGTCTGAGATCCCCCCACCCTCTGCCGCCCCCTCCCCACAGGTCCCTGTACCCCCAATATCCCCCAGGCCTTAATTCCATCCCAGTACCCCCCAGTCCTGCACACCCCAAATTCCCTCAATAACCCCAATACCCTCCTGAGCCCCTCATCTTTCCACATCCTCTGGGATTTCCCTATTCCCGAATTCCCCAGTCCTGCGCACCCCAAATCCCCCAATAACCCCAATTCCCTCCTGATCCCCTCATCTCTCCACATCCTTTGAGTTTCCCTCATTCCCTCTTTGCTGTGTGCAGACCCCCCCACCCAAGCCCTCAACACCCTCAAGGTGTCACCTGAGGGTAAAAATTTACCCCCAGCCCCATTAAAAAATACAAACAAAAAAATTACAAAAAAATTTAATAACTTACCCCCAACCCCATTTAAAAGAAAAATTACCAAAAAACTCCCAAAAATAACAAAAAAATTAAACATTTACCCCAACCCCATTAAAAATTACAAAAAACCACCCAAATTAAAATTTACCCCCCAACCCCCCTTAACCCCCAATATCCTGGTACCCCCCCCAGCCCCAACATCCCCAAACCCCCCATATCCCACAACACCCCCCAGGACCCCCTGACCCCCCAGTGCCCCCCATCTCTCCACAACCCCCCTATCCCCCAACATCCCCCAGCACCCCAACACTCCCCGAGCCCCCCTGACCCCCAGCGCCCCCGTCTCTCCACAGCCCCCGCCATGCCCGCTCCGTGCCGCCCCCCGTCCATCCTGCGCTGTGTCCAGGCCCTCAGCGCCCTCCTGGCCCTGGCTCTGGCCGCTGCCCCCGGCTACTGGAACCCGGGCGAGGGCGACGGCTGCTTGTCCGCCTGGGCTTTATCCTTCGTCTTCACCACCCTCCTCCTCCTCAACGACGCCTTCCGCCGCCCTCCGCCCCGCCGCGACCTGCCGCTGGCCCTGGCCTGCGCGGCCGCCATGGCTTGTGCCCACCAGCCACCGTCTTGTGGCCGCTGGGCCACCTCCGGGGACACGAGGGCAGCTACGGCCGCCCCGCGCCCTCCGCGCCGCCGCCACGGCCGCCTCGGCCGTCGCCACGCTGGCCTACGCCGCCGAGGTGGCCCGAGACCGAGCGCGACCCGGAGAGGCCGCCCCTTACCTGGCCACTCCCTCGGGGCTGCTCAAGGTGGCCGAAGCCTTCCTCGCCCTCCTCCTCCTCGGGCTGTCGGCCGAGCTGGGCGCGGCGTCGGGGCCGGCGGCTTTGCGTTGGTGTCTGGGCATTTTTTGCGTGTCCTTCGTGCTGGGGGTGCTGCTGGTCGGGGGGTGCCTGCTGGGCTGGGGGTGGTGCGGGTGGATGAGGGACCCCGAGGGGATGCGCTGGGGCTTGGGGATCTATGCGGGCTGGGGGTGGTGGCCTACGGGGCGACCACGGTGCTGTGGTCGCTCTACAGCTTCTCGGATGACATGGGGGGTCAGTCACGGAGACCCTACGGCTGCCCCGCCACGTGCCCCTGGGACAGGAGGGTGCTGGTGGCCGTGCTCAGCGGCCTCAATTTGGTGGCGTTCGGGGTGGATTTGGGGCAGACGGGGAGGTTGGTGCTGTTGAGGGCCTGAGGGAGCACTCCAGGGTTAGTGGGGGGGGGGGGGGGAGGCAAAACCTTAAAGGGAGTCTGGGGTCTCCACAGGTTGGGATCAGGGCCTTTGTGGGGGTCTGGGTTGATTCCTGGCATGGGATCAGGCTCCCAGAAGGGTCTTGGATCCTCTATGGGGCAGGATTGGGATCCAAGAGGGGTCTGGAGTCTCCTTCTGGAATGTATTTGGGTCCTAGTGGGGGTCTGGGTGGCCCCCTGAGGGGGTATGGGACCCTAACTGGGGTCTGGTGTCCCCTCATGGGGTGGGATCAGCTCCCTAATGGGAATCCTGGACCCTCTATAGGGCACGATTGAGCCCTTAATGGGGGTCTGGGGGTCACCCCAGGGTGGGATCCAGCCCTAATGGGTTTGGGGTCACCCCAGGGTGGGATGGGGGTGCTATGGAGGTCTGGGGTCTCCCTTGGGGTGAGATCAAGCCCTACTGGGAATCCTGGATCTTTTTGGGGCAGAATACGGCCCTTTGCAGAGTCAGAGTCTCCTCTGGGGAGATAATGGAACCCTAATGGAGATCCTGGTTCCTCTGTGGGGTGGGATTCAGCCCTTGATGGTTATCTGGGGTCCCACAGAGTGGGATCGGGTGCCTGAATGGGGTCTGGATCTTCTCTGGGGCAGGATCGAGCCCCTAATGTGGGTCTGGGTCCCACCAGAGTGGGATCGGGTGCCTGAATGGGGTCTGGATCTTCTCTGGGGCAGGATCGAGCCCCTAATGTGGGTCTGGGGTCCCACCAGGGTGGGATCAGGTGCCTGAATGGGGTCTGGACCCTCTATAGGGCAGGTTTGAGTCCCTAATGGGGGTCTGGGGTCCCACCAGGGTGGGATCGGGTGGCTCAATGGGGTCTGGACCCTCTCTGGGGCAGGATCTGGTGCTTGGGGGTCTCTGGGATCAAGTGCCTGAGGGATCCTTCCTGGAGGGATGGTGGGATCACAAGGGGGTCTTGGGGAGGGGGACACCGCTGAGGCCTTACCTGGGGGTTGCGGATGTGTTGTCATTAAAGGGACATTTCTGCTTCTTAATGAGCTGCTGAGTGTCTGTGGGGGGCAAAGGCGGGAAACGTGAGGGGAGGAAAGGCAGCAAATGGAAGGCAAAAAGGAGAGTAAAACCGAGTGAAAAGGACAGGAAATGAGAGGAAGAAAAGGTAGGAAACAAGGGGAGAAAAGGCTGGTAAAAATGAGGGGAGAATGGGTGGGAAATGTAAGAGGGGAAAGGGTGGGAAACGTGAGGGGAGAAAGGGTGGGAAATGTGAGAGGGGAAACATGAGGGGAGAAAACGGTAGGAAACGTGAGGGGAATAAGAGCAGGAAATGTGAGGGGAAAAGGGTGGGAAATGTGAGGAGAATAAAGGGAAAAGTGAGGGAGAAATGGGGGGAAATGTGAGGGGAGAAAAAGGGTGGGAAACGTGAGGGGGAAAGGCAAGAATTATGAGAGAAAAAGGGCAGAAAATGTGAGGGGGAAAATGAGAAATGTGAGGGGGGGAAAAGGGGGGGAAGCATGAGGGGACAAAGGGCAGGAAATGTGAGGGGAAAACGGGGGGAAATGTGAGGAGGAAAAAGAGAGGCAAACCTGAAGGGCAAAGGAGGAAAACACGAGGGAAAAAGCCAAGAAATGTAAGGGGGAAAGGCAGGAATAGTGAGAGGAAAAAGAGCAGAAAATGTGAGGAGGAAAGTGAGAAATGTGAGAGGGGAAAGGGCGGGAAATGTGAGGGGACAAAAGAGCGGGAAACGTGAAGGGAGAAAAGGGCGGGAAACGTGAGGGAGAAAATGGAGGAAAATGAAGGGGGAAAGGGACACATGAGGGAAAAAGGGAGGAGAACGTGAGGGGAAAAGTCAGATCTTCTCCTCCCCAATTCCCTCCCCTGTCCCCGTTGAAACTCCCCATTCCCAGATCCCCCCCACTTCCAAGTCACCCCCGTCTCAAACATTTCTCATTTTTCCCCTCACATTTTCTGCCCTTTTTCCTCTCACACTTCCTGCCTTTTCCCCTCACATTTCCTGGATTTTTTTCCTTGTGTTTTCCTCCCTTTTCGCCTCACGTTTTCCTTTCTTTTCTCCCCTCACGTTTCCTGCCCTTTTCCCCTCACATTTCTCGCTTTTCCCCCTCACTTTTCTCCCCTCACGTTTCCTACTTTTCCCCTCACATTTTCTGCTCTTTCTCTTCTCACAATTCCTGTCTTTTCTCCTGTCCATTTCCATTCTCCAGTGTAACTAGTTAAATTCTCCAGTGTAATGAGTGCAACTGGTTTATTTCTCTACCAGAACTGGTTTAACTAGTTAAATTCTCCAGCATAACTGATGCAGGTGGGAAAGGGCGGGAAGCGTGAAGTGAAAAAGGGCAGGAAACATGAGGGGAGAAAAGGGGGGGAAACGTGAGGGGAGAAAAGAGCGGGAAATGTGAGGGGAAAAAAGGCAGAAAATGGAAGGCAAAAAGCACAGTAAAGCTGAGTGAAAAGGACAGGAAATGAGAGGAAGAAAAGGTAGGAAACAAGGGGAGAAAAGGGAGGAAATGTGAGGGGGAAAAGACCAGGAAATGTGATGAGAAAAAATGGCAGGAAGCATGAGGGGGAAAAGAGGGGGAAATGTGAGGGGAAAAAAGGGGGGAAACATGAGGGGAGAAAAAGGGCCCAAAATGTGAGGGGAGAAAAAGGCCCAAAATGTGAGGGGAATGAAGAGCAGGAAATATGAGGGGGAAAAGAATGGGAAATGTGACAGGGGAGGAAAAAATGCAGGAAATGTGAGGGGAGAAAAGGTCCCAAAATGTGAGGGGGAAAAGAATGGGAAATGTGACAGGGGAGGAAAAAACAGCAGGAAATGTTAGGGGAAAAGGGGAAGAAATATGAGGGGAAAATAGTGGGAAATGTGAGGGGAGAAAAGGGAGGGAAATGTGAGGGGAATAAAGGGAAACATGAGGGAGAAAAGAGCAGGAAATGTGAGGGGGGAAAAAGGATGGGAAACATGTGGGGAGAAAAGGGCCCAAAATGTGAGGGGAATAAAAAGCAGGAACTGTGAAGGAAAAAAGTGGGAAACATGAGGGGGAAAAGGGTGGAAAATGTGAGGGGAATAAAGGGGGAAAAAGAGCAGGAAACATGAGGGGGAAATGTGACGGGAAAAGGAGGGAAATGTGAGGGGGAAAGGGCAGAAATGTGAGGGGAGAAACGCTGGAAAACGTGAGGGGAATAAAGAGCAGGAAATATGAGGGGCAAAAGAGTGGGGGATGTGAGGGGAGAAAAAATGGGAAATCTGAGGGGAGAAAAGGGAGGGAAACGTGAGGGGAATAAAGGGAAACATGAGGGAGAAAAGGGTGGGAAACATGAGGGGAGGAGACAAAAATGGAGGGAAACGTGAGGGGAGAAAAGGCAGCAAATGGAATGAAGAAGAGCCAGGGAACACCAAGGGAAAAGAGAAGAAACCATGAAGCGGAAAAGGTGGGAAATGCGCTCCCCGATTCCTCAGGTGCCCCCTCCCCAAAATGAAGCACAAAGACTCCGGGGGATTGCTCAGATTCTTTATTTTTATGGGGTTCATGGGGCCTTCGTCACCCACACACTCTTCTTCCTCACCACCATGGGCCCGTGGCTCTGCAGGATGGTGGCAAAAATGGGGGTCAGCACCCCAAAATGAGGGGGAACCCCTTAAATGTCACCTCAAAATCCATCACACCAATTAAACACCCCCCCCAATTAAAAATTTCCTAATTAAACCTCTCAAATTAAGTATCTCCCAAATACAGCCCCTAAGATCACCAGTTAACTCCCTCAATTAAAGACCCCCCTAATTAACATCCCTAATTAAACATCTCCATTTAATCTCTCCCAATTAAAGCCCCCCAATTAAACCCACCAATTAAACTCCTCAATTAAAACACCCCAATTAAAAACCTTCTATTTAACCCCCCCAATAAATCCTCCCAACCAAACCCCCCCAATAAATACATTCCAATTAAACTTCCCAATCAACCCCCCCTAATTAAATAGGGGGGGGTTTAATTAATTAATTAAAATTAATGAATTAATTAAATTAAAAATTAAATCCCCCCAATTTAAGCACCCCCTCACCATTTTTTGTCACCATCACTGGGGCACTGTGGAGGGAGAGACAAAATGTTGAGGGGGCTTCAGTTCCCCCCCCCAAACCCACAATGCCCCCACCCCAATATCAGGAACCCCTCCCAAGGTACCCCAAAAATTTTGGGGACCCCCTCAAATCTGGAGGAGCTCCCCCAAATTTTGGGGACCTCCTTCTCCCCCTGGTAATCACAAACCCTCCCCAGGTATTCATGACCTCCCCCCAAAATTCTGGGGACCCTCCATGATTTTGGGGACCCCCTCACCCCAAAATCAGTCAGGATCTCCCCCAGGTTTTGGGGACCCCCTCAGATTTTGGGGAGCCCCCTCACCCCAAAATCAGTCCCGGGTGCCACAACCCTTACCCAGGTATCCATGACCTCCCCCAAAACTTTGGGAACCCCCCCGAATTTGGGGACCCCCTCACCCCAAAATCAGTCAGGACTTCTCCAAATTTTGGGGACCTCCCCAATTTTGGGGAGCCCCTTCACCCCAAAATCAGTCTCAGGTGTTCACCAGGTATTCACCTCCCCCAAAATTTTGGGAACCCACCCCAATTTTGGCGACTCTCCCTTGATTTTGGGGACTCCTTCCTGATTTTGGGGACCCCCTCACCCAAAAATCACTCAGGACCCCCCCCCCCAAATTTTGCGGAGCTCCTCACCCCAAAATCACTCAGGACCCCCCCCCAAATTTTGGGGTGCCCCTTCTCCCCCCGGCCGTTCGTCCCCCAGCTGTTCACAACGGTATTCGCATCCTCCCCTCCAAAATTCTGGAAACCCCTCCCGATTTTCGGGACCCCCTCCCAATTTTGTGGACCCCCCCCCCCCCCCCCGCCAGATTCTGGGGACCCCCTGCCACATTTTGGGGCGCCGCTCACCCCGAATTTCGAGGCGGCACTCGGTGAGGGCCTCGCCCAGCTCGTTGACGGCCCGGCAGGTGTAGGTGCCGCCGTCGAAGGGCCCCGGCTTGCGGATCAGCAGCGTCAGCACCCCCTGGCTGTGCCGCGCCAGGAACTTGGGGTCGTCCCCGATGGCCATCTGGTTCTTGAGCCACACCACCTTGGGCTGGCAGGGGCACACATGGTCAGGGGAACCCCGAAATGCACCCCAAGAACAGCCCAGGGCACCCCAAAAACAGCCACAGCTGGAGGTGAGTTCACACCCCAAAAACCCTTCCCAAAAACCCTTCCCAAAAACCCTTCCTCAGGTGAACCCATCTCGTTCTTGAGCCACACCACCTTGGGCTGGCAGGGGCACACCTGGTCAGGGGGACCCCGAAATGCACCCCAAAAACAGCCCAGGGCACCCCAAAAACAGCCACACCTGGAGGTGAGTTCACAGTCCCACTGGGACACCCCAAAACCCTTCCCAAAAATTCCCTTCCTCAGGTGAACCCACACCTGGATCTTCAGCCACACCACCTTGGGCTGGCAGGGGCACACATGGTCAGGGGGACCCCAAAATGCACCCCAAGAACAGCCCAGGGCACCCCAAAAACAGCCACAGCTGGAGGTGAGTTCATACCCCAAAAACCCTTCCCAAAAACCCTTCCCAAAAACCCTTCCCAAAAACCCTTCCTCAGGTGAACCCACACCTGGATCTTCAGCCACACCACCTTGGGCTGGCAGGGGCACACATGGTCAGGGGGACCCCCAAATGCACCCCAAAAACAGCCCAGGGCACCCCAAAAACACCCACACCTGGAGGTGAGTTCACAGTCCCACTGGGACACCCCAAAACCCTTCCCAAAAATTCCCTTCCTCAGGTGAACCCACACCTGGATCTTCAGCCACACCACCTTGGGCTGGCAGGGGCACACATGGTCAGGGGGACCCCAAAATGCACCCCAAGAACAGCCCAGGGCACCCCAAAAACACCCACACCTGGAGGTGAGTTCACAGTCCCACTGGGACACCCCAAAACCCTTCCCAAAAATTCCCTTCCTCAGGTGAACCCACACCTGGATCTTCAGCCACACCACCCTGGGCTGGCAGGGGCACACATGGTCAGGGGAACCCCGAAATGCACCCCAAAAACAGCCCAGGGCACCCCAAAACCACCCCAAAACCACCCCAACACCACCCAGACCTGGGGATGCATCCATAGTCCCACTGGGACACCCCAAAACCCACCCAGGACACTGAGGGGACTCAAGTGAACCCCACACCTGGATCTCGAGGCTGGGAGGGGCACACCTGGTCAGGGGAACCCCGAGATGCACCCCAAAAACAGCCCAGGGCACCCCAAAATCATCCACAGCTGGGGGTGAGTTCACAGTCTCATCGGGACACCCCAAAACCCACCCAGGACCCCCAAATCTCCACCCAAGACCCCAAAACTCCACCCAAACCCCCTTAATACTGGGGGGAAAAGAGTCAGGGGTACCCCAAAACCCGCCCAGGACCCCAAATCTCCACCCAAACCCCCCCAATTTCAGGCTGCACACAGCCGGGGGTACCCCAAAACCCCCTCAGGACCCCCATCTTCACCCCACTCACCCAACTGTGAGCAGAGGGATGAGCTGGGGACCCCAAAACCCACCCAGCACCCCAAATCTCCACCCAAACCCCCCCAGTTTCGGGCTGAACACACCCGGGGCCACCCCAAACCCCCTCAGGACCCCCAAATCTCCACCCAGGACCCCAAACCTCCACCCAAACCCCCCAAATTTTGGGGTGAACGGGGTCAGGGGTACCCCAAACCCCCTCAGGACCCCCATAATTATCCCCACCCCACCCAACTGTGAGCAGAGGGATGAGTTGGGAACCCCAAATCTCCACCCAAACCCCCCAATTTCAGGCTGAACACACCCGGGGGCACCCCAAACCCCCTGAGGACCCCCAAATCTCCACCCACACCCCCCCAATTTCGGGATGCACACCCAGGGGTACCCCAAACCCCACCCAGGACCCCAAATCTCCACCCAGGACCCCAAATTTCCACCCACACCCCCCCAATTTCAGGCTGAACACACCCAGGGGTACCCCAAACCCCCTCAGGACCCCAATCTTCATCCCCACTCACCCAATTGTGAGCAGAGGGATGAGTTGGGGACCCCAAAACCCACCCAGGACCCCCAATCTCCACCTAGGACCCCAAATCTCCACCCACACCCCCCAAATTTCAGGCTGCACACACCCGGGGGCACCCCAAACCCCCTCAGGACCCCAAATCTCCACCCAACCCCCCCAATTTTGGGCTGAACACACCCAGGGGTACCCCAAAACCCCTCAGGACCCCAAATCTCCACCCAAACCCCCCAATTTCGGGCTGCACACCCCCGGGGGTACCCCAAAACCCACCCAGGACCCCAAATCTCCACCCAAACCCACCCAATTTCAGGCTGCACACACCCGGGGGTACCCCAAAACCCCTCAGGACCCCCAAATCTCCACCCAGGACCCCAAATCTCCACCCAAACCCCCCCAATTTCGGGCTGCACACACCCGGGGGTACCCCAAACCCCCTCAGGACCCCCAAATCTCCACCCACACCCCCCAATTTCGGGCTGCACACACCAAGGGGTACCCCAAAACCCACCCAGGACCCCAAATCTCCACCCAAACCCCCCAATTTCAGGCTGAACACCCCCGGGGGTACCCCAAACCCCCTCAGGACCCCCCCAGACCTTGGGGTGCCCCCTGACGGCGCAGTTGAGGGCGGTGGAGTATCCGGCCACGGCGCTGCGATCCACCAGCGGCGTCAGGAACTGCGGGGCCGAGCGAAAATCGTGCTCCTGGTACTGGGGGGGCTTCAGCCGCAGCTCTGGGGGGGCACGCAACGGTTTAGGGGCACCCCGAGAAAATGTGGGGGTGACCAATGGCCGGGGTCGCACCCCCAAGTTGAAATAAGGGGGGGTTTTATCACGGCGAGGTTACAAAGTGTGGGTGACGCCCTAAAAATGCTTTATCACTTTAATATTGCCTGTTAAACGCTCTAAATTAATAATTCTTAGTTAATTATAAAATCTCAATTAAGAGATCAGTTACTGGCAGAACTTGCGGGTTGGGCTTTGGGTGGTTTTGGGGATCACGGGGATCTTCCTGAAGCCACAAAAACTGAACCAAATCCCTTCAAATCTGCCTCAAAACTACCTGAAAACTCCCCCAAACCACCTCCCATCTCCCCAAAACCACCTTAAAGCTCCCCAAAACCACTTCAGACCACCCAAAACCACCTCAAACCGCCCCAAATCCACCTCAAACTGCCCCCAAACCCCTCAAAATTTGAGGTTTGTGTTTTGGGGATACTTTGAGTGGTTTTGGGGACCACAGGGATCTTCCTGAACCCACGGAAACTGAACCAAAATCCCCTAAAATCTCCCCAAAAACCACCTCAAATCTCCCCAAAACCACCTCAAATCTCCCCAAAACCACCTCAAACCGCCCCAAATCCACCTCAAACTGCCTCAAAACCCCTCGAAATTTGAGATTTGTGTTTTGGGGATACTTTGGGTGGTTTTGGGGATCACAGGGATCTTCCTGAACTCACAAAAACAACGAAATCCCTTCAAATCTACCCCAAAACCACCTGAAACCTCCCCAAAAACATCTCAAACCACCCCAAACCCCCCGAAATTTGGGGTACCCGCTGTGGGGATGCTTTGGGTGGTTTTGGGGATCAAAGGGATCTTCCTGAACCCACAAAAACTGAACCAATCCTTTCGAATGTACCCCAAATCCACCTGAAACCTCCCCAAAACCACCTCAAATCCCCCCAAAACCACCTCAAACTCCCCCAAATGTCCCCCAAATTTGGGGTACCCACTCTGTAGATGCTTTGAGTGGTTTTGGGGACCACGGGGCTCTTCCAAAACCCACAGAGGCGCCCCCAAAACTGCTCCAAACCTCCCCAAAATCAAATCAAATCCCCCCCAAATCCACCTCAAACCCCCCAAAAACACTTCAAACACCCCCAAATCCCCCCAAAACCATCTCAAACCCGCTCCAAACCCCCCAAATTTTGGGGTACCCATTCTGAGGATGCTTTGAGTGGCTTTGGGGATCGAAGGCCCCAAAGAAAGCTCCCCAAATTTGCCCCAAACCTCCACAAATCCACTTCAAACCCGCCCAAAACCATCTCAAACCCCCCCCCAAACCCCCCGAATTTCGGGGTACCCGCTTTGGGGGTGACGGCCGTGTTGCAGGACAGCGCCGGTTTCTCGCTCAGACCCCCAAAACCACCTCAAACCCCCCAAACCCCCACAAAAACCACATCAAACCCCTCCAAATCCACCTCAAACCCCCCCAAAACCACCTCAAAACACCCCCAAATCACCCCAAAACCACCTCAAACCCCCCCAAGACCCCCCCAAACCCCCCGAATTTCGGGGTACCCGCTTTGGGGATGACGGCCGTGTTGGAGGACAGCCCCGGTTTCTCATTGAGCCCCCCAAAAGCACCTCAAACCCCCCAAACGCCCACAAAATCACCTCAAAATCCCCCCAAAACACCTCAAAGCACCCCCAAATCACCCCAAAACCACCTCAAACCCCCTCAAACCCCCCCCAAACCCCCCGAATTTCGGGGTACCCGCTTTGGGGATGACGGCCGTGTTGCAGGACAGCCCCGGTTTCTCGCTCAGCCCGCACAGGTACGCCCCAAAACCACCCCAAACCCTCCCAAAAACACCTCAAACACCCCCAAAATCACCTCAAACACCCCCAAAAACACTTCAAATCCCCCCAAACCCCCCCCAAACCGCCCGAATTTCGGGGTACCCACTTTGGGGGTGACGGCCGTGTTGGAGGACAGCCCCGGTTTCTCATTGAGCCCCCCAAAAGCACCTCAAACCCACCAAACGCCCACAAAATCACCTCAAAATCCCCCAAAAACACCTCAAAGCACCCCCAAATCACCCCAAAACCACCTCAAACCCCCCCCAAGACTCCCCCAAACCGCCCGAATTTCGGGGTACCCGCTTTGGGGATGACGGCCGTGTTGCAGGACAGCCCCGGTTTCTCGCTCAGCCCGCACAGGTTCTCGCTGAACACCTTGAACAGGTACTCGTTGCCCATCACCAGCTCCGAGGCCGTGCAGCGCAGGGGCCGGTTGTGCTCGTACACCGTGAACCACTCCTGGGGTGAGGGGGTTTGGGGGGTCCTCAGGGGGTTTTGGGGAGATTGTGAGGGGGTTTTGGGGGTCCTCAGGGGGTTTTGGGGGGATTGTGAGGGGGTTTTGGGGGGTCCTCAGGGGGTTTTGGGGGGGTTTGAGGTGGTTTGGGGCGTCCTCAGGGGGTTTTGGGGGGTTTGAGGTGGTTTGGGGGGTCCTCAGGGGGTTTTGGGGGGGTTTTGGGGGGGTTTGAGGGGTCCTCAGGGGGTTTTGGGGGGGTTTGAGGTGGTTTGGGGGGGTCCTCAGGGGGTTTTGGGGGGGGTTTGGGGGGTCCTCAGGGGGTTTGGGGGGGTTTGAGGTGGTTTGGAGGGTTCCTCAGGGGGTTTTGGGGGGATTGTGAGGGGGTTTTGGGGGGTCCTCAGGGGGTGTTGGGGGGGTTTGAGGTGGTTTGGGGAGTCCTCAGGGGGTTTTGGGGGGGTTTGGGGGGTCCTCAGGGGGTTTTGGGGAGATTGTGAGGGGGTTTTGGGGGTCCTCAGGGGGTTTTGGGGGGATTGTGAGGGGGTTTTGGGGGGTCCTCAGGGGGTTTTGGGGGGATTGTGAGGGGTTTTGGGGGCTCCTCTGGGGGTTTTGGGGGGATTGTGAGGGGGTTTTGGGAGGCTGTAAGGTGGTTTTGGGGGGTTTGAGGTGGTTTTGGGGGGCTGAGAGGGGGTTTTGGGGGGCTCGTGAGGCAGTTTGGGGGGAGACTGAAGGGATCTGGGGAGGTTTGAGGTGGTTTTGGGGGGTTTTGAGGGGGTTTGAGATGGTTTTGGGGGGTTTGGGGGAGATTTTGGGGAGCTGAGTGGTTTTCAGGGGGGTTGTGAGGGGGTTTAGTGGGGAGCTGAGGGGGGTTTTGGGCGGTTTGAGGTGGTTTTGGGGGAGATTTTGGGGAGCTGAGGGATCTTGGGGGGTTTGAGGCGGTTTTGGGGGAGACTGAAGGGATTTGGGGGGTTTGAGGCGGTTTTGGGGGGTTTGAGGTGGTTTTGGGGGAGATTTTGGGGAGCTGAGGGGTTTTTGGGGGAGCTTGAGGTGGTTTTGGGAAGGTTTGAGGTGGTTTTGGGGGTCATGAGGGGGTTTTGGGGGTCATGAGGGGGTTTTGGGGGGGTTTGGGGTGGTTTTGGGGGAGACTAAAGGGATTTGGGGAGGTTTGAGATGGTTTTGAGATGGTTTTTGGGGAGGTTTGAGGTGGTTTGGGGGAGATTTGAGGGGGTTTGAGGGGGGTTTGCGGTGGTTTTAGGGGAGATTTTGGGGAGCTGAGGTGGTTTTGGGGGGGTTTGAGGTGGTTTGGGGGATCATGAGGGGTTTTTGGGGGGGTTTGAGGTGGTTTTGGGGAGGTTTTGGGGGGAGATTTTGGGGAGCCCAATTTTGGGGTTTCACTGAGTATTTTGGGGTTCCACTCAGCATTTCGGGATTTCCATTGGGTATTTTGGGATTTCCGTTGGGTATTTTGAGGTTCCACTGAGTGTTTTGGAGTCCCACTGAGGATTTTAGGGCTCCGTTGAGAATCTTGGGGTTCCTCGGGGCTGGTTTCGGGGCGCCGCGCCCTCACCATGGTTCTCTTGTCGGCCTTCATGATGGTGTACCCGGTGATCTCGGCGTTGCCGTCGTCCTCGGGGGGCTCCCACTCCACCAGGGCGTTGAACCCCCAAACCTCCTTCACCTGCACGTTCTTGGGGGGCCCTGGTTTCTCTGGAGAGGGGCATCGGATCAGGGACACCCCAAAAATAGCCCAGAAACCACCCCGAAACTGCCCTGAAACCTCTTTGGGAAACAGCACCCAAAATACCTCAAAACACCTAAGAACTGCCCCAAAATCCCCCAAATCCCCCAAAACCCACGCCAAAAATCCCCCCCAAAACTGCCCTGAAACATCCCCAGAAAACGGCACCCAAATATCTCCAAAATCGTCCCAAAAATCCCCCAAAACACCCCAAAAATCCCTCAAAAACCACCCCAAAACCATTCTGAGACATCCCAGTGCTCCCAGTTTGCAATCCCAGTGCCCATCTCTGGTTCTCCCACGTTCCCCATTGCCTCTCCCACCGTTCCCAGTGCTCCCAGTCCCTCCCAGTGCTCCCAGTTCCCAATCCCAGCGCTCCCAGTTCCCAGTCCCAGTGCTCCCAGTGCTCCCAGTTCCCAGTCCCAGTGTTCCCAGTCATTCCCAGTGCTCCCAGTTCCCAATCCTAGCGCTCCCAGTGCTCCCAGTCCCAGTGTCCCCAGTTCCCAGTCCCTCCCAGTGCTCCCAGTGCTCCCAGTTCCCAATCCCAGTCATTGTCATCACTCCCAGTTCCCAATCCCAGTGCTCCCAGTGTTCCCAGTCCCTCCCAGTGCTCCCAGTTCCCAGTCCCAGTGCTCCCAGTGTTCCCAGTTCCCAATCCCAGTGCTCCCAGTGCTCCCAGTTCCCAATCCCAGTGCTCCCAGTGCTCCCAGTTCCCAGTCCCAGTGTTCCCAGTGTTCCCAGTCCCTCCCAGCGCTCCCAGTCGCTCCCACTGCTCCCAGTTCCCAATCCCAGTCACTGTCATCACTCCCAGTTCCCAGTCCCAGCGCTCCCAGTCGCTCCCAGTGCTCCCAGTTCCCAGTCCCAGTGTTCCCAGTGCTCCCAGTCACTCCCAGTTCCCAATCCCAGTGCTCCCAGTTCCCAGTCCCAGTGTTCCCAGTCCCTCCCAGTGCTCCCAGTTCCCAATCCCAGTGTTCCCAGTGTTCCCAGTCCCAGTGTTCCCAGCGCTCCCAGTCCCTCCCAGTGCTCCCAGTTCCTCCCAGTCCCAGTGTTCCCAGCGCTCCCAGTCACTCCCAGTGTTCCCAGTCGCTCCCAGTGCTCCCAGTTCCCAATCCCAGTCACTGTCATCACTCCCCAGTTCCCAATCCCAGTGCTCCCAGTGCTCCCAGTTCCCAGTCCCAGCGCTCCCAGTCGCTCCCAGTGCTCCCAGTTCCCAATCCCAGTGCTCCCAGTGCTCCCAGTTCCTCCCAGTCCCAGTGTTCCCAGCGCTCCCAGTCACTCCCAGTGTTCCCAGTCGCTCCCAGTGCTCCCAGTTCCCAATCCCAGTCACTGTCATCACTCCCAGTGTTCCCAGTCCCAGTGCTCCCAGTGTTCCCAGCGCTCCCAGTCGCTCCCAGTCGCTCCCAGTGCTCCCAGTTCCCAGTCCCAGTGTTCCCAGCGCTCCCAGTCACTCCCAGTGTTCCCAGTCGCTCCCAGTGCTCCCAGTTCCCAATCCCAGTCACTGTCATCACTCCCAGTTCCCAATCCCAGTGCTCCCAGTGCTCCCAGTTCCCAATCCCAGTGCTCCCAGTGCTCCCAGTTCCCAATCCCAGTGCTCCCAGTGCTCCCAGTTCCCAGTCCCAGTGTTCCCAGCGCTCCCAGTCGCTCCCAGCGCTCCCAGTTACCGACGATGCGCAGGCGCATCTCGGCCGTGTCCTCCATGCCCTCGATGCGCACGCTGAGCCCGTAGCGCCCCGAGTGCCCCCTGGCGGCGGCGCGGATGAAGAACACCGTGTCCCGGTCCGACGTGCGCACGTGCACGTCCTCGCCCAGGGGCCCGCCCTCCTTCGTCCACGTCACCTGGGGGCGGGGCTTACCCTGCCGGGGGGCGGGGCTTGGTTACATCTATGGGGCGTGTGTGGGGTTCAGGTGTCCCTGTGGGGCTGCAGGGTTCAGGTGTCCCTATAGGACCTGTGGGGCTGAGTTGTCCCTATGGATCTGTGGGGTTGATTTGTCCCTGTGGGGCTGTGGGGTTTGGTTATCCCTATGGGGTCTGTGGGGTTCGGTTATCCCTATGGGGTCTGTAGGGTTGAGGTGTCCCTATGGGGTCTGTAGGGTTGAGGTGTCCCTATGGGGCTGTGGGGTTCAGGTGTCCCTATAGGACCTATGGGGCTGAGTTGTCCCTATGGATCTGTGGGGTTGATTTGTCCCTGTGGGGCTGTGGGGTTGTGGGGTTCTGTTGTCCCGATGGGATCTGTGGGGTTGGGTTGGTTCTATGGGATCTGTGGGGTTCAGTTGTCCCTATGGGATCTATAGGGCTGTGGGACTGTGGGGCTGACGTATCCCTATGGGGTCTGTGGGGTTGAGGTGTCCCTATAGGACCTGTGGGGCTGAGTTGTCCCTATGGATCTGTGGGGTTGATTTGTCCCTGTGGGGCTGTGGGGTTGTGGGGTTCTGTTGTCCCGATGGGATCTGTGGGGTTGGGTTGGTTCTATGGGATCTATGGATCTGTGGGGTTCAGTTGTCCCTATGGGATCTACAGGGCTGTGGGACTGTGGGGCTGAGGTGTCCCTATGGGGCTGTGGGGTTGAGGTGTCCCTATGAGTTGGTGGGGTTGAGGTGTCCCTATGGGGCTGTGGGGCTCAGTTGTCCCTATGGGATCTGTGGGGCTCAGTTGTCCCTATGGGATCTGTGGGGCTGTGGGGTTGAGGTGTCCCTATGGGATCTGTGGGGCTGTGGGGTTGAGGTGTCCCTATGGGGTCTGTAGGGTTGAGGTGTCCCTATGGGATCTGTGGGGCTGTGGGGTTGAGGTGTCCCTAGGGGCCTGCGGGGTTGTGGGGCTGAGTCGTCTCTATGGGGCTGAGTTACCCCAATAATTCCATAGGGCTGAGTTATCCAAATAAACCTATAGGGCTGACTTGTCCCTATGGGGCTGAGTGACCCCAATAAATCCATAGGGCCGAGTTATCCCTATGGGGCCGAGTGACCCCAATAACTCCCTATGGGGCCGAGTGACCCCAATAAATCCATAGGGCCGAGTGACCCCAATAAATCCCTATGGGGCTGAGTGACCCCAATAAATCCATAGGGCTGAGTGACCCCAATAAATCCATAGGGCCAAGTGACCCCAATAAATCCCTATGGGGCAGAGTGACCCCAATAAATCCATAGGGCCGAGTGACCCCAATAAATCCCTATGGGGCTGAGTGACCCCAATAAATCCCTATGGGGCTGAGTGACCCCAATAAATCCCTATGGGGCCGAGTGACCCCAATAAATCCCTATGGGGCTGAGTGACCCCAATAAACCCATGGAGCCGAGCTGTCCCTATAGGGCCGAGTGACCCCAATAACTCCCCAGGCCAGACTGCCCAGGTTTTGGGGTGCCCCGCTCACCTGGAAGGGGATCACCAGGTTCACCTGCTCCCCCACCTTCCTCACGTACGTCTGCCGCAGGTGCCGGGGCAGCCGGATTTTGGGGCGCTCTGGGGGGGTCGGACAGTGTTTAGGGGGGGATTTATGGGGCAGAACCCCCAAATTTTGGGGTCCTCCCCGATTTTGGGGTTCCCCCTTACCCATCAATTCTGCCCTTAATTCCTTCAGGTTCTTCTCCCCGAAGTTTCAGATCCAGTTTTGGGGGTCCCTCCCTGTTTTTAGGGTCCTTTCCCATTTTTAGGGTCTCTCCCCACTTTTAGGGTCTCTCCCCATTTTTGGGGTCCCTCCCTATTTTTGGGATCCCTCCCCAATTTTGGGTTTCCCCGCTTCGGTTTTTGGGCTCCCCCCTGATTTTGGAATCCCTCCTGATTTCGGGGTCCCCCCTTTCCTTTATGGATCCCCCTTTGCCTTAAGGATTCCCCCCTGATTTTGGGGTCCCTCCTAATTTTGGGGTCCCCCCTTTCCCTTATGAATCCCCCTACTTTCCCTTATGGATCTCCCCTAATTTCGTGATTCCCCCCAAATTTCAGCCTGCCCCCCAATCCCCGCCTCCCCCCCAAATTTCGGGGGGTGTCCCCCTGATTTCTGGCTCCCCCCCTGATTTCGGGGTCCCCCCTTTCCTTTATGGATCCCCCTTTTTGGATCCCCCCTGATTTTGAGATTTCCCCCCATAATTTCGCAACTTCCCCCCCAATTTCAGCCTCCCCCCCAATCCCCGCCTCACCCAAATTTCGGGGTGCTCCCCCCCGATTCCGGGGTACCCCCCTGACTTCGGTTCCCCCCTAATTTCGGGGTCCCCCCTTTCCTTTATGGCTCCCCCTTTCCTTTATGGATCCCCCCCCCCCGATTTCGGGATTTCCCCCCATAATTTTGGGATTTCCCCCCCCCCAGTTTCAACCTCCCCAAATTCCGGGGTGCTCCCCCCAGATTCCGGGGTACCCCCTGATTTCGGGGTCCCCCCTTTCCTTTATGGCTCCCTCTAAATTCCCTTATGGATCCCCCCTGATTTTTGGATTTCCCCCCCCCCTAATTTCAGGATTTCCCCCCCGATTTCAGGATTTGCCCCCCGGTTTCAACCTCCCCCGATTCCGGGGTGCTCCCCCCGATTCCGGGGTGCCCCGGGACGCACCGACGATCTCTCGGATGGTCACGGGCTGGGCCATGGTGGCCGGGGGGCTGCGGCCCGCGATGTTGACGCCGACCACGCGGAACAGCAGCTTCTCCCCGGTGGGCAGCCCGCGCACCGTGAGCCCGCAGCGCTCCACCAGCTCCGTGTTCGCGGGCGTCCAGTTGGTGTCTGGGGGGAGAAATTGGGGCTATGGGGTCGGGGGTAGCAGATTTTGGGGGGTTATGGGGTCGGGGAGGGGGTTATGGGGGCGGGGGGTATTGGATTTTGGGGGGTTATGGGGCTGGGGTCTCCACCAGCTCCGTGTTCGTGTGGTCCAGTTGGTGTCTGGGGGGAGAAATTGGGGCTATGGGGTCGGGGGGTATTGGATTTTGGGGGGTTATGGGGCTGGGGTCTCCACCAGCTCCGTGTTCGTGTGGTCCAGTTGGTGTCTGGGGGGAGAAATTGGGGTTATGGGGGCGGGGGGTAGCAGATTTTGGGGGTTTATGGGGCTGGGGGCTCCACCAGCTCCGTGTTCGTGTGGTCCAGTTGGTGTCTGGGGGGAGAAATTGGGGCTATGGGGGCGGGGGTGTTTGATTTTGGGGGGTTATGGGGTCGGGGGTGTTTGATTTTGGGGGGTTATGGGGTCGGGGAGGGGGTTATGGGGGCGGGGGGTATTGGATTTTGGGGGTTTATGGGGCTGGGGGCTCCACCAGCTCCGTGTTCGTGTGGTCCAGTTGGTGTCTGGGGGGAGAAATTGGGGTTATGGGGTCGGGGGTGTTTGATTTTGGGGGGTTATGGGGCTGGGGAGGGGGTTATGGGGTCGGGGGGTATTGGATTTTGGGGGGCTATGGGGTTGGGAAGGGGGCTGGAGGGCTCTGAATTTGGGGGTTTATGGGGCTGGGGGCTCCACCAGCTCCGTGTTCGCGGGGGTCCAGTTGGTGTCTGGGGGGGAAAAGGGAAATTTGGGGGGTTATGGGGTCGGGGAGGGGGTTGTGGGGTCGGGGCCATTGGGTTTTGGGGTTATGGGGTTGGTGGGTATTGGATTTTGGGGGGTTATGGGGTCAGGGGTTATCGATTTTGGGGTTATGGGATCAGGGGTATTGGATTTTGAGGGGTTTATGGGGCTGGGGTCTCCACCAGCTCCGTGTTCGCGGGGGTCCAGGTCGTGTCTTGGGGGAGAAATTTGGGGGGTTATGGGGTCGGGGAGGGGGCTGTGGGGTCGGGGGTGTTTGATATTGGGGGGCTATGGGGTCGGGGAGGGGGTTATGGGCTTGGTGAGTTTTGGATTTTGGGGGGTTATGGGGCTGGAGAAGGGCTTATTTTGGGCTCCATCCCCAAATTTTTGGGGTCCCCCTCAATTTTGGGGTGCCCCCTCCCCTCACCAATCCACCACTCCACCCTCAATTCCCTCCCAAATTTCAGCGATTCCCACAAACTTCGAGTTGCTCCAAATTTCAGGGATTCCACCCCAAATTTTTGGGATCTCCCCCGAAGTTCTGGGACTCCACCCCAAATTTTTGGGGTCCCCCCGAATTTCGGGGCGCCCCACTCACCCCCCTCGCGGCACCGCTCCACCAGGTACCCCCCAATTCCCTCCCAAATTTCATCGATTCCCACAAATTTCGAGTTGCTCCAAATTTCATCTATTCCCACCAAGTTTTAGGATTCCACGCCAAAATTTTGGGGTCCCCTCCAATGATGGGGTCCCCCCAAATTTTTGGGATCCCCCAGAATTTTGGGGTGCACCACTCCACCCTCAATTCCCTCCCAAAATCTCAGCGATTCCCACAAACTTTTGGGGTTGCTCCAAATTTCAGGGATTCCCCCAAATTTTTGGGGTCTCCTCCGAAGTTTTGGGGTTCCTCCCGAGGTTTCGGGGTGCCCCCCGAGTTTCGGGGTGCCCCACTCACCCCCCTCGCGGCACCACTCCACCAGGTAGCCGTCGATGCCGCCGGCCCCCAGGCGCTCGGGCGGGCGCCACTTGAGCGTGGCCGTGGTGTCGGTGACGTCCTCCAGCGTCAGGTGAGTGGGCTCGCTCGTGGGGGCTGCGGGGAACCCCAAAATCGCCCAAAATCAGCCCAGAAATTAGCACAAAAATTAGCACAAAAATCTTCTCAGAATCATCCCAAAAAATCAGCCCAAAATCACACAAAAATCAGCCCAGAATCAGCCAAAAATCAGCACAAAATCAGCTCAAAAATCAGCCCAAAAATACCCCCAAAATCACACTAAAATCATCACAAAAATCAGACAAAAATCAGCCCAAAAACACCCAAAAATCAGCCCAAAATCAGAACAAAATCACCTCAAAATCACCCCAAAAATCAGCCCAAAAATCAGCCCAAAATCAGAACAAAATCACCTCAAAATCACCCCAAAAATCAGCCCAAAAATCACTCCGAAATCAGCCTAAAATCAGCCTAAAATCAATCCAAAATCACTCCAAAATCACACCAAAAATATCCCCAAAATCACACCAAATCAGCCCAAAAATTAGCACAAAAATCTTCTCAGAATCATCCCAAAAAATCAGCCCAAAATCACACAAAAATCAGCCCAGAATCAGCCAAAAATCAGCACAAAATCAGCTCAAAAATCAGCCCAAAAATACCCCCAAAATCACACTAAAATCATCACAAAAATCAGCAGAAAATCGGCCCAGAATCAGCCCAGAATCATCCCAAAATCAGCCCAAAATCAGAACAAAATCACCTCAAAATCAGCCCAAAAATCAGCCCAAAAATCAGCCCAAAATCAGAACAAAATCACCTCAAAATCACCCCAAAATCAGCCCAAAAATCACTCCGAAATCAGCCTAAAATCAGCCTAAAATCACACCAAAAATATCCCCAAAATCACACCAAATCAGCCCAAAAATTAGCACAAAAATCTTCTCAGAATCATCCCAAAAAATCAGCCCAAAATCACACAAAAATAAGCCCAGAATCAGCCAAAAATCAGCACAAAATCAGCTCAAAAATCAGCCCAAAAATACCCCCAAAATCACACTAAAATCATCACAAAAATCAGCACAAAATCGGCCCAGAATCAGCCCAGAATCACAGCAAAATCAATCAAAAATCACCCCAAAAACATCCCCAAAATCAGCCTAAAATCACCTCAAAATCAGCCCAAAATCAACCCTAAATCGCACCAAAATCAGCCCAAAAATCAGCCCCAAATCAGCCCAGAATCAGCACAAAATCAACCCCAAAATCATCCTAAAACCAGTCCAAAATCAGACAAAAAGCAGCCCAGAAACAAAAATCAGCACAAAATCAGCACAAAATTGGCCCAAAGCTACCCCAAAAATCAGACCAGAATCAGCCCAGAATCATCCCAAAATCAGACAAAAATCAGCCCAAAACCACCCAAAAATCAGCCCAAAAGCAGAACAAAATCACCTCAAAATCACCCCAAAATCAGCCCAAAAATCACTCCGAAATCAGCCTAAAATCAGCCTAAAATCAACCCAAAATCACCCCAAAATCACACCAAAAATATCCCCAAAATCACCCCAAAACCAGTTAAAAAATCACCCCAAAATCACACAAAAATCACCCCAAAATTATCCACCCCAAAATCACCCCAAATCCCCTCCAGGACCCCCCAAATCCCCCTGGGAGCCCCCAGACCCAATCCAGGACCCCCAAATCCTCCTCAAATCCCCTCCAGGACCCCCTAAAATGCCTCAAATCTCACCCAAATCCCCCTCAAATCCCCCCAAAATCTCATCCAGGATCCCCCCAAATCTCCCTGGGACACCCCCAGACCCAATCCAGGAGCCCCAAATCCCCTCCAGGAACCCCCAAATCCTCCTGGGACACCCCCAGACCCAATCCAGGACCCCCAAATCCCCTCCAGGAACCCCCAAATCCCCCTGGGACACCCCCAGACCCAATCCAGGACCCCCAAATCCCCTCCAGGATCCCCCCAAATCTCCCTGGGACACCCCCAGACCCAATCCAGGACCCCCAAATCCCCTCCAGGAACCCCCAAATCTCCCTGGGACACCCCCAGACCCAATCCAGGACCCCCAAATCCCCTCCAGGAACCCCCAAATCCTCCTGGGACACCCCCAGACCCAATCCAGGACCCCCAAATCCCCTCCAGGACCCCCCAAATCCTCTTGGGACACCCCCAGACCCAATCCAGGACCCCCAAATCCCCTCCAGGAACCCCCAAATCCCCCTAGGACACCCCCAGACCCAATCCAGGACCCCCAAATCCCCTCCAGGAACCCCCAAATCCTCCTGGGACACCCCCAGACCCAATCCAGGACCCCCAAATCCCCTCCAGGACCCCCCAAATCCTCTTGGGACACCCCCAGACCCAATCCAGGACCCCCAAATCCCCTCCAGGAACCCCCAAATCCCCCTAGGACACCCCCAGACCCAATCCAGGACCCCCAAATCCCCTCCAGGAACCCCCAAATCCTCCTGGGACACCCCCAGACCCAATCCAGGACCCCCAAATCCCCTCCAGGAACCCCCAAATCCCCCTGGGACACCCCCAGACCCAATCCAGGACCCCCAAATCCCCTCCAGGAAACCCCCAAATCCCCCTGGGACACCCCCAGACCCAATCCAGGACCCCCAAATCCCCTCCAGGAACCCCCAAATCCCCCTGGGACACCCCCAGACCCAATCCAGGACCCCCAAATCCCCTCCAAGACCCTCTAAAACACCCCAAATCTCACCTAGATCCTCCTCAAACCCCCCCAAATTTTGCCCAAAACCCCCCAAATTTTGCCCAAAACCCCCCAAATTTTGCCCAAACCCCCCCGGGACCCCTCCCCACGCACCGATGGGCATGAAGGGGGGGGTGTTGAGGCTGGGGGCCGAGACCCCGATGGCGTTGACGGCGAAGACCCTCATCTCGTAGAGCACGCCCTCGATCATGCGCGTGGACTCGAAGGTGAGCGCGGGCAGCACCTCGAAATTGAGCTTCATCCACCTGTGCGAGCCCTTCTTCTTCCTCTCCACCAGGTAACCTGCACAGGTGAGACACAGGTGTGTGAGGGACAGAAACTGAGCTTCATCCATCAATGGGAGCCCTTCTTCTTCCTCTCCACCAGGTAACCTAAACAGGTGAGACACAGGTGAGACACAGGTGAGACACAGGTAAAGGACAGACATTGAGCTTCATCCATTGATGGGAGCCCTTCTTCTTCCTCTCCACCAGGTAACCTGCACAGGTGAGACACAGGTAAAGGACAGAAACTGAGCTTCATCCAGCGGTGGGAGCCCTTCTTCTTCCTCTCCACCAGGTAACCTAAACAGGTGAGACACAGGTGAGACACAGGTGAGACACAGGTAAAGGACAGACATTGAGCTTCATCCATCTGTGCGAGCCCTTCTTCTTCCTCTCCACCAGGTAACCTGCACAGGTGAGACACAGGTGTGTGAGGGACAGAAACTGAGCTTCATCCATCAATGGGAGCCCTTCTTCTTCCTCTCCACCAGGTAACCTAAACAGGTGAGACACAGGTGTGTGAGGGACAGAAACTGAGCTTCATCCACCTGTGCGAGCCCTTCTTCTTCCTCTCCACCAGGTAACCTAAACAGGTGAGACAGGTGAGACACAGGTGAGACAGGTAAAGGACAGAAACTGAGCTTCATCCACCAGTGGGAGCCCTTCTTCTTCCTCTCCACCAGGTAACCTGCACAGGTGAGACACAGGTGTGTGAGGGACAGAAACTGAGCTTCATCCATCAATGGGAGCCTGAGAAAGGTGGGACGCAGGTGAGATGCAGGTGAGATAGGTGAGACACAGGTGGGACACAGGTGAGACAGGTGAGGGACAGAAACTGAGCTTCATCCATTGATGGGAGCCCTTCTTCCTCTCCACCAGGTAACCTGCACAGGTGAGACACAGGTGTGTGAGGGACAGAAACTGAGCTTCATCCATCAATGGGAGCCTGAGAAAGGTGGGATGCAGGTGAGATGCAGGTGAGACAGGTGAGACACAGGTGGGACACAGGTGAGACAGGTGAGGGACAGAAACTGAGCTTCATCCATTGATGGGAGCCCTTCTTCCTCTCCACCAGGTAACCTGCACAGGTGAGACAGGTGAGACACAGGTGAGACACACGGACAGAGCCCACACGGGTGTGTGGATGAGGCGGGGACACCCAGGTGCCCATCCAGGTGCCAGGTGTGGGACAGGTGAGGACAGGTGGGACACAGATGAGAGAACACTGAGACACAGGTGAGACAGGTGAGAGACAGATGGGGACAAGGGGACAGGTGAGACAAGGTGGAGACAATGGGGCAGGGGAGACACAGGTGAGGACAGGTGTGACAGGACACGGACAGAGCCCACACAGGTGTGGGGATGAGGAGGGGACACCCAGGTGCCCATCCAGGTGCCAGGTGAGGACAGGTGAGGAACAGATGAGGGACAGGTGAGGGACAATGGGACAGGTGGGAACAGGTGAGAACAGGCGAGGGGACAGGTGAGGACAGGACACACGGACAGAGCCCACACAGGTGTGGGGAAGGGTAGGGGACACCAGGTGCCCATCCAGGTGCCAGGTGTGTCTCTCAGTGTGTCCCCCCGGTGCCCCCCAGGTGTGTCTCTCACCTGTGACCGGCTGCCCGCCGTCGAACTTGGGCGGCTCCCAGACCAGCACGGCCCAGTCCTCGCCCACCTGGGTGACGCGAACGGCCTCGGGCGGGTCGGGCACATCTGCGGGGACAGGTGAGGTTACCTGTGTGCCCAGGTGTGTGCCCAGGTGTGTGCCCAGGTGTATGTCCAGGTGTGTGTCCAGGGGTGTGCCCAGGTGTATGTCCAGGTGTGTGCCCAGGTGTGCTCAGATGTGCCAGAGTGTGCCCAGGTGTGTGCCCAGGTGTGCTCCCAGGTGTGCTCCCAGGTGTGCCCAGGTGTGTACCTAGGTGTATCTCAGGTGTATCTCAGGTGTATCTCAGGTGTATCTCAGGTGTGTCTCAGGTGTGCCCAGGTGTGTGCCCAGGTGTATCTCAGGTGTGCCCAGGTGCGTCCCGTACCCGCGACGCGGATGCTGATGGCGGCCGTGTCCCCCCATCCCCGCTGGTGCGTCCCCAGGTGTTTCCCCATCCATCCCCAGGTAGCCCCACTGCCCCCAGGTGTGCCCAGGTGTGCCCAGGTGTGCCCAGGTGTGCCCAGGTACGTCCCGTACCCACGACGCGGATGCTGATGGCGGCCGTGTCCTCGCCGGCCGGGTTGGTCACGCGGATCTCGTAGCGCCCCTCGTCGGCGCGCTCGGCGCTCTCGATGACGAAACTGCTGAGCTCGTGCTTGGCCTCGAGCCGGACACGCCCCTCCTGGGCAGAGAACTCCTGCAGGTGCGACAGGTGAGGGACAGGTGAGACACAGACAGGTGAGGGCACACAGGGACAGGTGAGACACAGGTGACACAGGTGTGGGACAGGTGAGACACAGACAGGTGAGACACAGGTGACACAGACAGGTGTGGGACAGGTGAGACACAGACAGGTGAGGGCACACAGGGACAGGTGAGACACAGGTGACACAGGAGCTGCTGAGCTCGTGCTTGGCCTCGAGCCGGACACGCCCCTCACGGGCCGAGAACTCCTGCAGGTGGGACAGGTGGGACACAGGTGAGACAGGTGAGGGACAGGTGAGACACAGACAGGTGAGACACAGACAGGTGTGGGACAGGTGAGACAGGTGTGGGACAGGTGGGACACAGGTGAGACAGGTGAGACACAGACAGGTCAGGGACAGGTGAGACACAGACAGGTGAGACACAGGTGAGACAGGTGAGGGACAGGTGGGACACACACAGGTGAGGGACAGGTGAGACACAGACAGGTGTGGGACAGGTGTGGGACAGGTGAGACACAGGTGAGACAGGTGAGGGACAGGTGAGACACAGACAGGTGTGGGACAGGTGAGACACAAACAGGTGAGACACAGGTGAGACAGGTGAGGGACAGGTGTTACACAGACAGGTGTGAGACAGGTGTGGGACAGGTGAGACACAGACAGGTGTGGGACAGGTGAGACAGGTTAGACAGGTGAGGGCACACAGGGACAGGTGAGACACGGACAGGTGACACAGGAGCTGCTCAGCTCGTGCTTGTCCTCGAGGTGGACACGCCCCTCACGGGCCAAGAACTCCTGCACAGGTGAGATGGACAGGTGAGATGGACAGGTGAGACACAGGTGAGACACAGGTGAGACACAGGTGAGACAGGTGAGATGGAAATGTATGGCACAGGTGACATGGACAGGTGTGGGACAGGTGTGACACAGGTGTGGGACAGGTGGGACAGAGCTGTTACAGGTGACACTCAGGTGACACTCAGGTGTCACAGGTGCCCTCACCTGCCCGTCCTTGGTCCAGGTGACCGTGGGCAGGGGCTCCCCGAGATGGGCACGTCCAGGCGCAGTTTGTTTCCCGCCACCACCACCAAGGTGTTCTCCGTGTCCTTGCCCGAGCAGTCCAGGTGGATCTTGGGGGGCTCTGGGGGGGGGACAGGGATGGCAGTGACCCCACAGGTGTGACCAGGTGTGACCAGGTGTCCCCTCAGGTGTACTCTGTCCCCTCAGGTGTGACCAGGTGTGACCAGGTGTCCCCTCAGGTGTGACCAGGTGTGACCAGGTGTCCCCTCAGGTGTACTCTGTCCCCTCAGGTGTGACCAGGTGTGACCAGGTGTGACCAGGTGTCCCCTCAGGTGTACTCTGTCCCCTCAGGCGTGACCAGGTGTGACCAGGTGTCCCCTCAGGTGTACTCTGTCCCCTCAGGTGTGACCAGGTGTGACCAGGTGTCCCCTCAGGTGTCCTCTGTATCCCCCAGGTGCCCCTTCAGGTGTCCTCTGTCCCCGTCAGGTGTTTTCTCAGCCCCCAGGTTACCCCCAGGTTGTTACCCCCAGGTGTCCCTCCTGTGTTTCCCCCAGGTGTCCCCTCAGGTGTCCCCTGTCCCCACAGTGTCTCCAGGTGTGTCCTGGTGTCCCCTCATGTGTGCCCTGTCCCCTCAGGTGTCCCCACAGGTGCGTCCTCTGTCGCCCCCAGGTGTGCCCCGTGTCCTCTCAAGTGTCTCCTCAGGTGTCTCCTGTCCCTGCCAGGTGTCCCCACAGGTGTCCCCACAGGTGTCCTCTGTCCCTCCAGGTGTCCCCTGCCCCCACAGGTGTCACCTCAGGTGTCCTCTGTATCCTTCAGGTGTCCCCACAGGTGTGTCCTGTCCCCACAGGTGTCCCCCCAGGTGTCCCCAGGTGCCCCCCCCGCCCTCACCTTGCTTGGGCACGTACTCCACCTTGATCTCTGGGGGGGGGGGGGGGGGGGAGAGAGGGGGCGTGTCAGTGACGTCATCGCCCCAGTGACGTCATTGGGAACCCCCCGTGACGTCATTGCCCCAAGTGCCCCCCAAGCGCCCCCAAATTCCCCCCAGATTTCCCCAAGCGCCCCCAAAAACGCCCCCAAACACCCCCCAAGTGCCCCCCAATACCCCCCAAATGCCCCAATTACCCCTCAAACACCCCCCAATTACCCCCCAATACCCCCCAAATGCCCCAATTACCCCCCAAACACCCCCAAACACCCCAATTACCCCCCAAACACCCCCAAATGCCCCAATTACCCCCCAAACAACCCCAAATGCCCCAATTACCCCCCAAACACCCCCCAATTACCCCCCAATACCCCCCAAATGCCCCAATTACCCCCCAAACACCCCCCAATTACCCCCCAATACCCCCCAAATGCCCCAATTACCCCCCAAACACCCCCAAATGCCCCCGAAACGCCTCCAAACACCCCCAAATTTCCCCAAACGCCCCCCAAAATGCCCCCTCCCAGTGCCGCCCAGCACCCCCAGTTCCTCCCAAATGCCCCCAAACCCCCCAAATTTGCCCGAATTTCCCCCAAATTTGCCCGGATTTCCCCCAAATTTGCCCGGATTCGCCCCAAATTTGCCCGGATTTCCCCCAAATTTGCCCGGATTCCCCCCAAATTTGCCCGGATTCGCCCCAAATTTGCCCGGATTTCCCCCAAATTTGCCCGGATTCGCCCCAAATTTGCCCGAATTCGCCCCAAATTTGCCCGGATTTCCCCCAAATTTGCCCGGATTCGCCCCAAATTTGCCCGGATTTCCCCCAAATTTGCCCGAATTCGCCCCAAATTTGCCCGGATTTCCCCCAAATTTGCCCGAATTCGCCCCAAATTTGCCCGGATTTCCCCCAAATTTGCCCGAATTTCCCCCAAATTTGCCCGGATTCGCCCCAAATTTGCCCGGATTTCCCCAAAATTTCCCCGGATTTCCCCCAAATTTGCCCAGATTCGCCCCAAATTTGCCCGGATTTCCCCCAAATTTGCCTGAATTCGCCCCAAATTTGCCCGGATTCGCCCCAAATTGCCGCCGTGCCCACCGAGGAAGTTGAGTTTGGCCGACAGGGTGAGGGCGTAGCCGTCGGGCACGAAGGTGTAATCGCCCTCGTCCTCGGGGCGCACGTCATCGATCACCAGCTTGTGGATCCTGGGAGGGACCAAAAATCCCATAAAATCCACCCAAAAATCCCAAAATTCCGACCAAAAAAAAAAAAAAAATTAAAAAGTCCCCAAAAAAAAAAAAAAAAACCCCACTCAAATATCTCAAAATTCAAAAAAAAAACCCCACTCAAATATCTCAAAATTCAAAACAACCCCACTCAAATATCTCAAAATTCAAAACAACCCCACTCAAATATCTCAAAATTCAAAAAAAACCCACTCAAATATCTCAAAATTCAAAAAAAAACCCCACCCAAAAAAAATCACAAAATTCAAAAAAACCCCACCCAAAAAAAATCACAAAATTCAAAAAAACCCCACCCAAAAAAAATCACAAAATTCAAAAAAATCCCACCCAAAAAATCACAAAATTCAAAAAAATCCCACCCCAAAAAAAAATCACAAAATTCAAAAAAATCCCACCCAAAAAAAAATCACAAAATTCAAAAAAACCCCACCCAAAAAAAATCACAAAATTCAAAAAAATCCCACCCAAAAAAAAATCACAAAATTAAAAAAAACCCCATCCAAAAAAAATCACAAAATTCAAAAAAACCCCACCCAAAAAAAAATCACAAAATTCAAAAAAACCCCACCCAAAAAAATCACAAAATTCAAAAAAATCCCACCCCAAAAAAATCACAAAATTAAAAAAAACCCCACCCAAAAAAAATCACAAAATTCAAAAAAACCCCACCCAAAAAAATCACAAAATTAAAAAAAAAAAAATCCCACCCCAAAATTACGAAATCCCCACCCAAAACCTCCGAAAATCCCAAAGAAACCCACCCAAAAATCCCAAAAATCCCAAAAATCCGAAACAAAAATAATCCGCTCAAAAACCTCCGGCGTCCCAAAAAGTCCCACGCAAAAAGCCCCAAAAATCCCCAAAATCCCAAAAGTCCCAAGAAACCCCAACCAAAAATCCCCAAATTAAAAAAAAAAAACCCAACCAAAAAATCACAAAATCCCAAAAAATCCCATTATTTTTGGGAATTTTGGGGGGGATATTTTTTTGATTTTTTGGGGAAATTTTTGTGTTATTTTTGGGATATTTTAGGATTTTTTGGGGGATATTTTTAAGGTTATTTTTGGGGTATTTTGGGGGTTATTTTTGGGATGTTTTGGGAATTTATTTATGTCATTTTTGCGATATTTTGGGATATTTTTGGGGGCGATTTTTTTGGGGGGGGAATTTTTGGGGATATTTTTGGATTTTTTTTTGCATTATTTTGGGGAATTTTGGGGGGATATTTTCGGGATATTTTTGGCAAATTTTGGGGATTTTTTTTTGCGTCATTTTTGGGATATTTTTAGGAATTTTTGGGAATTTCTTTTTATAATTTTGGAATATTTTGGGAGGGCTTTTTGGGGTGTTTTTAGGACATTTTTAGGTTATTTTGGGGATTATTTTGGGGGATATTTTGGTTGTTTTTGGGGTTATTTCGGGTTTTTTGTGCCTCACCTGCCGGTGTGGGAGATGTGGATGCGTTTGCTGGGCCGGACCTCGACGCCGTTCTTGAACCAGCGCCCGGTGACCTTCTCGTCCGACACCTCGCACTTGAACACGGCCTGCTCGGTGGCCTGCACCGTCAGGTCCGCGATGCCCTGCAGCACCTCCAGCTGCTTCTCTGCAGGTCAAAAACATCCATGGAGACCCCAAAAACCCATGGGGAACCCAAAAAATCCATGGGGACTCCAAAAATATCCATGGGGAACCCAAGAAACCCGTGAGGAACCCAAAGAATCCATGAGGAACCCATGGAGAACCTCTAGGAACATCTGGAGAACCTCCTGCAGCACCTCCAGCTGCTTCTCTGCAGGTCAAAAACATCCATGGAGACCCCAAAAATCCATGGGGACCTCAAAAAATCCATGGGGAACCCAAAAGTTCATGGGGAACCCCAAAGAAACCATGAGGAACCCATGGAGAACCCATGGAGAACCTCCTGAGGCACCTCCAGCTGCTTCTCTGCAGGCCAAAACCATCCATGGAGACCCCAAAAATCCATGGGAACCCCAAAAATCCACGGGGAACTCAAAAACCCGTGAGGAACCCAAAAAATCCATGGGAACCTCAAAAAAATCCACGAGAACCCATGGAGACCCTCTAGGAACATCTGGAGAACCTCCTGCAGCACCTCCAGCTGCTTCTCTGCAGGTCAAAACCATCCATAGAGACCCCAAAAATCCACGGGGACCTCAAAAAAATCCATGGACACCCCAAAATTCTATGGGGAACCTGTGGAGAACCCCTAGGAACATCTGCAGAACCTCCTTCAGCACCTCCAGCTGCTTCTCTGCAGGACCAAAAATTCCTCATGGACCCCCAAAAATCCATGGGGACCTCAAAAAATCCATGGGGAACCCCAAAGAACCCATGAGGAACCCATGGAGAACATCTGGAGAACCTCTTGAGATGCCTTCAGCACCTCCAGCTGCTTCTCTGGAGCCCCAAAAATCCATCTCGACCCCCCGCAGAAATCCCTGGGACCTTCTGAGATCTCCAGAACCTTCTCCGAGGTGACCCTCAAACATCTCCAGGAGCTCCCAGGAGCACGGGTGACCCCGAGGAGCTCTGACCTTCCACGATGACCTCGGCCTCGGCCTCGCCGCCGTTGGTCAGGATGCGGTAGCGCCCGGTGTCCTCCAGGGTGGCCTCGTTGAGGATCAGGAAATGTTTCTTGCCGTCCTTCTTGAAGCGGTACTTGAAGGTCTCCTCGCGGGTCAGCTCCACGCCGTCCTTCGTCCTGCACGGGGACACGAGTGGACAACGGGTGGACAACCCGTGGGTGGGTGTGGAGATGGACACGGGGTGGATTTGGGGTGGACATGGAGTGGACATGGGGGGAATGTGGAGATGGACGTGGAGATGGACGTGGGGTGGACATGGGGTCGGGCGGAGATGGACGTGGGGTGGACACCAGGTGGGTGAGGAGATGGACACGGGGTGGGCGTGGAGATGGACGTGGGGTGGACACCAGGTGGGTGAGGAGATGGACATGGGGTGGGCGTGGAGATGGACGTGGGGTGGACACCAGGTGGGTGAGGAGATGGACATGGGGTGGGCGTGGAGATGGACGTGGGGTGGACGTGGGGTCGGGCGGAGATGGACGTGGGGTGGACACCAGGTGGGTGAGGAGATGGACATGGGGTGGGCGTGGAGATGGACGTGGGGTGGACATCAGGTGGACACGAGGTGGGCACAGGGTGAACATAGAGAGGATTTGGGGTGGACACCGGGTGGACGTGGACGCAGGGTGGACGCGGAGTGGAGATGCAGTGGAGATGGAGATGGACGTGGGGTGGACACGGAGATGGACACGAGGTGGACAACGGTTGGGCGTGGGGTGAGTGTGAAGATGGACGTGGGGTGGACACCAGGTGGGTGTGGAGACAGACACGGGGTGGACGTGAGGTGGGCATGGGGTGGACACAGGTGGACGTGGGGTGGACATGAGGTTGATTTGGGGCGGACACCAGGTGAGCTTGGGGTGGACACAGGGTGGATTTGGGGTGGGTGTGGAGATGGACACGGGGTGGACACGGGGTGGACACGGGGTGGATGTGGGGTGGACATGGGGTGGACACGGGGTGGACACAGGGTGGATTTGGAGTGGACACGGGGTGGACACGGGGTGGATTTGGAGTGGACACGGGGTGGATTTGGAGTGGACATGGGGTGGACACGGGGTGGACATGGGGTGGACACGGGATGGACATGGGGTGGATGTGGAGCGAATGTGGAGGTGGACATGGGACGGATGTGGAGGTGGACACAGGGTGAACACAGCTGGACATAGGGACACACGGTCACAGGACGGACACACGGACACAGGATGGACACAGGATGGACACGGGATGGACACACGGACACAGGATGGACACAGGATGGACACAGGATGGACACACGGACACAGGACAGTGTGGATGGACATATTGATGGACAGATGGACAGTGTGGATGGACAGATGGACGGACGGACGGACACTGCGGACGGACAGACGGACGCGGGGGCCGGCCCGTACCACATGACCTGCGCGCCCTCCTCGGACACCTCGGCCTCCAGCACCACGCGCTCGCCCACCACCACCTGCTGGTCCTCAGGGCCCTTCATGATGGTCACCGGCGGCTCTGCGGGACACACGGACAGGTGAGGGACGGACACACGGACAGGTGAGGGACAGGTGAGGGGGGACACCCTCAGGGCCCTTCACGATGGTCACCGGTGGATCTGTGGGACAGACAGACAGGTGAGGGACGGACACACGGACAGGTGAGACCCTTCATGATGGTCACCGGCGGCTCTGCGGGACACACGGACAGGTGAGGGACAGACACACGGACAGGTGAGGGACAGACACACGGACAGGTGAGGGACAGGTGAGGGACAGGTGAGGGGACACCCTCAGGGCCCTTCACGATGGTCACCGGCAGCTCTGGGACAGACACACGGACAGGTGAGAGGGCAGGGGACAGACACACGGACAGGTGAGGGACGGACACACGGACAGGTGAGAGGGCAGGGGACAGGTGAGGGGACACCACCTGCTGGTCCTCGGGGCCCTTCATGACGGTCACTGGTGCCTCCAGATGCCCCCTCAGGTACCCCCCAGGTGCCCCCCAGGTGCCCTCAAGCACCTCAAACCCTCCCCAGGTACCTCCATGGGCACCTCCAAGACCCCCAAAACCCCACCCAGATGCCCCCAGGTGCCCACAGGTGCCTCAAACCCCCTCCAGGTGCCCCCAGGTGTCCCCCAGGACCCCCACAGGTGCCCTCAAACTCCACCCAGGTGCCCCAAACCACCTCCCAGCCACCTCAAACCTTTCCACAGGTGCCCCCCAGGTACCCAGGTGCCCCCAAACACCCCCCAAAACCCCACCCGGGTACCTCCAGGTAGCCAGGTGTGCCCCCCAGGTGTGCCCCCCAGGTGTGCCCCCCAGGTGTGCCCCCCAGGTGCCCCAGGTGCCCACCTTTGACGAAGACCTCGGTGAAGCTCTTCTCGTCGTTGACCCGGCACTCGTAGGCGGCGTCATCGGCCAGCGAGCACTTGTTGATGGTGAGGATGCGCTTGAGGCCCACGTTCTCAAACACGTACCTGGGCAAAAAACACACCTGGGCACACCTGGGCACACACCTGGGCACACCTGGGCACGGCTGGGGACACCTGGGCACGGCTGGGGGCAGCTAGGAACAGCTAGGAGGGCACCTGGGCACACCTGGGGGCACTTGTTGGTGGTGAGGATGCGCTTGAGGCCCAGGTTCTCAAGCACGTACCTGGGAAACGGGCACACCTGGGCACACCTGGGCTCACCTGGGCACACCTGGGCACACCTGGAACACACCTGTGTCCACCTGGACACACCTATGCCATACCTGGGGTACACCTGTGCCCACCTGGGACACACTGGGACACACCTGGGCACACCTGGGTGCACCTGTGCCCACCTGGGACACACTGGGACACACCTGGGCACACCTGGGTGCACCTGTGCCCACCTGGACACACCTATGCCATACCTGGGGTACACCTGTGCCCACCTGGGACACACTGGGACACACCTGGGCACACCTGGGTGCACCTGTGCCCACCTGGACACACCTATGCCATACCTGGGGTACACCTGTGCCCACCTGGGACACACTGGGGCACACCTGTGCCCACCTATGCCCACCTGGACACAGCTGGGGGTACCTCGGCACACCTGGGGCACACTGGGGCACACCTGGGCACTCCTGGGGATGCCTGTGGACACCTGCACCCACCCGGGTCACACCTGTGCCCACCTGGGAGTTCCTGGGGACACCTGTACCCACCTGAGCCGCATCTGAGCACACCTGGGGGTACCTGTGCCCACCTGGAGCACACCTGGGGCACACCTGGACACGCCTGTGCCCACCTGGAGGTTCCTGGGGACACCTGTGCAATACCTGGGCATACCTGTGCCCACCTGGGGATCTCTGTGGACAGCTGGGGACACCTGAGGGGCACCTGGAGCACACCTGTGCCCACCTGTGCCCAGCTGGCACTCACTTGTTGCTGGGCTTGATGAGCTGCCCGTTCTTGTACCACTTGAGGGGCAGGTCGGGGTTGCTGAGCTCCACCATCAGCCGGATCTTGTTGCCCTTGTCCACCTGGTAGGCGGGGTCCAGCTTCCGGATGAAGGCTGGGGGGGACAGGTGAGACCAGGTGACCCCAAAACCAGCTCAGGTGACCCCAAAAAAAAACATCTGGGAACCTCAAAAACCATCTGGGAACCCCAAAAAACCACCCAGGAACCTCAAGGAACCACCCAGGAACCCCAAAGAACCACCCAGGAACCTCAAAGAACCACCTGAGAACCTCAAGGAACCACCCAGGAACCCCAAGGAACCACCCAGGAACCTCAAAGAACCACCCAGGAACCCCAAAGAACCCAAAATCACAAAGGTCCCTCAGGGGTCCAGCTTCCGGGTGAAGGTTGGAGGTGGACAGGTGAGCTCAGGTGACCCCAAAAATCACCTGGGAACGCCAAAAAACCACCCAGGAGCCCCCAGATTCCCCAAATCCTCCAGATTCTCCCCCAAACCCCCACCTTCGCTCTTCTTGGGCTCCACCTTGATCTTCTTGAGGTTCTCCCATCCTCCAAATCCCCCTTAGATCCCTCAAAAACCACCCAAAATTTCTCCAATTTTCTCCATAATTTCCATAAAATTTCCATAAATTTCCATAAATTTTCCCAAAATCCTCCGAATCCTCCCCAAACCCCCACCTTCGCTCTTCTTGGGCTCCACCTTGATCTTCTTGAGGCGCTTGAGCATGCCGCGCAGGTCGGTGATGCCGTACTGGAAGGCGATGCGCTCGTACTCGCTCTTCTTGGTGACGCCCTTGAGCAGCTCCCAGATCTCGGGGGGGATCGTGTCCTCCTCGTCGTCCTTCTTCTTCTTCTTCACCTCCTCGGCCTGCTCCTCCCTGGGGGTGGAGGTACCACCATCATCGTCGTCTTCATCATCGTCGTCTTCGTCTTTGTCATCACCGTCACCTTTGTCCTAAAGTTGTCCTCATCCCGACCGCGTTCCCGTCCTCATCCTCATCCCCATCTTCATCCTGATCCTCATCTTCATCCTCATCATCCATGTTCTCATCATCTTCATCCCAAGGTCATCCTCATCCCAACCCCGTTCCTGTCCTCATCCTCATCCCCATTCTCATCCCAAAGTCAGCCTCAAAATCGTCTTCATCCTCATCATCCTCATCCTCATCATCTTCGTCCCAAAATTGTCCTCAGCCTGACCCTGTTTGTGTCCTCATCGTCATCATCATCCTCATCTTCATCTTCATCTTCATCCTGATCCTCCTCCCATCCCCATCCTCCTCATCCTTCTCACCATCTTCATCATCTACATCCTCATCATCATCTTCATCATCATCATCTTCTTCATCATCTTTGTCTTGGTCCCCAAGTTGTCCTCATCCCGACCCCATTTCTGTCCTCATCTTCATCCCAATCTCATCCTCATCTTCATCCTGATCCTCATCCCATCTCCATCCTCCTCATCCTCGTTCCATCCCCATGGTCATGGTCATGGTGGCCATCGTCAGCATCATGGGCATGGGCATGGTCATCATCATGGGCATGGGCATCATGGTCATCATCATGGGCATGGGCATGGTCATCATGGTCATCATCATGGGCATGGTTATCATGGGCATCATCATGGGCATGGGCATGGTCATCATGGTCATCATCATGGGCATGGTTATCATGGGCATCATGATCATCAAGAGAATGGTCATCATGGTCATGGTCATGGTCAGCATCATCATCGGCTTCATCATGGTCATGGGCATCACGGTCATCATGGGAATGGGCATTATGGTCATGGTCATCATGGTCATCATGGTCATGGGCATGGTCATCATCATGGTCATGGTCATCAAAGTCATCATGGTCATTGTTATGGTCATAATGGGTATGGTCATCATGGTCATCATCATGGGCATGGTCACAGTCATGATGGGCATGGTCATCATCATCATGGTCATGGGCATCATCATGGTCATGGGCATCATGGGCTTCATCATGGTCATCATGGGCATGGTCATGGACATGGTCATCATTGTCATGATCATGGTCAGCATCATCATCATGGTCATGGTCATCATCATGGTCATGGTCATCAGGGTCACGGTCATCATCATGGTCATGGTCATCATCATTACCCTGGTCATGGTCATCATGGTCATCATGGGCATGGTCATCATGGTCATGGTCATCATCATGGTCATGGTCACCATGGTCATCATGGGCATGGTCATCATGGTCATGGTCATCATCATGGTCATGGTCATCATGGTCATCATCATTATCCTGGTCATGGTCATCATGGTCATGGTCACGGGCTTTGTCATGGTCATCATGGTCCTCATGGGCATGGGCATGGTCATCATGGGCTTCATCATGGTCATCATCATCATCATCGGCATTGTCAGTGTCATCAGCATTGGCATCCTCATCATCTTCCTCCTCCTCCTTCTCCTCCTCCTGATCCTCACTCTCATCCTGAGGTCATCCTCATCCTCATCATCTTCATCCTCATCCTCATCCTCATCATCTTCATCCTCATCCTCATCCTCATCATCTTCATCCTCATCATCTTCATCCTCATCCTCATCCTCATCATCCCAAAGTCATCCTTGTCCCATCCTTCTCCTCATCCTCATCCTCATCCCATCCCCATTGTCATCTTCATCCCATCCTCCTCCTGCCCTTCCTCCTCCTCTTCCTCCTCCTCCTCCTCCTCCTCTTCATCCTCCTCCTCCTCCTCCCCATTCTCATCCCAAATCATCCTCATCCTCCTCATCTTCATCTTAGTCCTCATCATCACTGTCCTCGTCCTCATCATCTTCATCCCAAAGTCATCCTTGTCCCGTCCCTGTCCTCATCTTCATCCTCCTCCTGCCCTTCCTCCTCGTCCTCCTCCTGCCCTTCCTCCTCCTCATCCCCATTCTCATCCTGAAGTCATCCTCATCCTCATCTTCATCCTGATCCTCATCCCATCCCCATCCTCCTCATCCTCACCATCTTCATCTTCGTCCTCATCCTCCTCCTCCTCCCTCTGCCCTTCCTCCTCCCTCTTCCTCCTCTTCCTCCTCCTCCTCCTCCTCCTGCCCTTTCTCCTCCTCCTCCTTCCTCCTCCTGCCCTTCCTCCCACCCTTCATCCTCCTCCTCATCCTTCTTTTCCTCCTCCTCCTCCTCCTGCCCTTCCTCCCACCCTTCATCCTCCTCCTCCTCCTGCCCTTCCTCCCCCTCCCTGCCCTTCCTCGCCCTCCTCTTCCTCCACCTCTTTTTCAGCAGCCCGCTGAAGTCGAGCTCTCCGGCCGACTCGTCCTTGGCGTCGTTCCTGGGGGGATTTGGGGGCATTTTTGGGGAAATTTTGGGGGGTTTTGGGAATTTTGGGGGTCCCCAGGGGGAATTTCGGGGGAATCTGGGGGGATTTTGGGGGGATTTGGGGGGTTTTGAGGAGATTTTTATGGGATTTGGGGGGAATTTTGGGGGGGATTTGGGGGGGATTTTAATGGGATTTTTGGGGGGGTTTGGGGGTTCCCAGTGGGGGATTTTGGGGAATCTGGGGGGGGTCTTGGGGGATTTTTGGGGGGATTTGGGGGATTTTAGGGGTCCCCGGGGGGAGATTTTGGGGGGTTTGGGGGATTTTGAAGGGGATTTTGGGGGATTGGGGAAAAATTGGGGGGGGGATTTTGGGGGGGATTTTTGAAGGGATTTTTATGGGATTTGGGAGGGGATTTTGGGGGGATTTTTGGGGATTTTTGGGATTTTGGGGAAATTTTGGGGAAATTTGAAGGGATTTGGGGGGGATTTGGGAATTTTGGGGGGATTTTAGGGAGATTTGAGGGGGGATTTTGGGGGGATTTGAAGGGATTTTGGGGGGATTTGGGGGGGATTTTAATGGGATTTTGGGGGGACTTTTTAGGGGAATTTGGGAGGGGGGTTGAGGATTTTTAGGGGATTTGGGAGATTTTGGGATCCCCAGGGGGGTCTTGGAGTCCAGGAGGGTCCCTGGTGAGGATTTGGGGGGGATTTTTGGCATTTTGAGAATTCCAGGGAGGTTTTTGGGGTCCCAGGTGGGGATTTTGGGGGGTCCCAGGTGGGATTTTGGGGTCCCAGGAGCTTTTTGGGGTCCTCGGAAGATTTTGAGGCGCCAGGAAATTTTTTGGGGTCCCAGGTGGAGATTTTGGGGTCCCATGGACATTTCTGGGGTCCCGGGGGATTTTTGTGGGGTTCTGAGGAGAGTTTTGGTTTCCTGGGAGGTTTTTGGGGTCCCGGGGGGATTTTTGGGGTCCCAGGGGGGGTTTTGGGGGGTCCCGGGGGGATTTTGGGGTCCCCCCTCACTCACGTTCTCTTGAAGGCCTGCAGCACATTGTCCGGGCCCGAGGGGCGGCCGGCTGCGGGCAGAGGGGACCGAGACCCCAAAATGTCCCCAAATGTCCCCAAATTCCCAAAATGTCCCCAATGTCCCCAATGTCCACAAATGTCCCCAAATGTCCCCAAATTACCCCAAATCCCTCAAATGTCCCCAGTGTCCCCAATGTCCCCAAAATGTCCTCAAATGTCCCAAATTTCCCCAAATGTTCCTGAATCCCCCAACGTCCCCCAATGTCCCCAAATCCCAAAATGTCCCCAAATGTCCCCAAATTCCCAAAATGTCCCCAATGTCCCCAATGTCCACAAATGTACCCAAATGTCCCCAAATTACCCCAAATCCCTCAAATGTCCCCAGTGTCCCCAATGTCCCCAAAATGTCCTCAAATGTCCCAAATTTCTCCCAATGTCCCCGATGTCACTGAAGTCCCCAAATCTTTTCAATGTCCCCAAATGTCCCCAATCCCCTCAATGTCCCCAAATGTCCCCAATTTCCCACAAATGTCCCCAATGTCCCCCAAATCCCCCCAATGTCCCCAAATGTCCCCAAAAACCCAAAATGTCCCAAATTTCCCCAAATATCCCCCAATGTCCCCAAATGTCCCCAATGTCCCAAATGTCCCTAAATCTCCCAATGTCCCTGATGTCCCCTAAATGTCCCCAAATGTCCCCAAATCCCCCCAATGTCCCCAGCGTTGTTTTTGAGGGTAATTTTCGGGGGTATTTTGTATTTTTGGGGTATTTTTGGGGTTAATTTTGGGGCACTTTTGGGGGTTTTTGGGGCATTTTTGGGGTTAATTTTTGCATCCATTTTGGGGTTTTTTGGGGGGTAATTTTTGCGTTAATTTTGGGGTTAATTTTAGGGGTTTTTGGGGAGATATTTTGGGTTGGCTTTGGGGATTTTAGGGAGTATTTTGGGATTAATTTTGGGGTGATTTGGGGGTTAATTTTGGAGTTAATTTTGGAGTTAATTTTGGGGTTAATTTTGGAGTTAATTTTGGGGTTAATTTTGGGGTTAATTTTGGGGCGTTTGGGGGTAATTTTGGGGTGGTTTTGAGGATTTCTAGGGAATATTTTTGGGATTAATTTTGGGGTAATTTGGGTTTATTTGGGGGTTAATTTTGGGGTGGTTTTAGAGTATTTTTGGGTTAATTTGGGGGTATTTTTGGGATTGTTTCGGGGGCAGTTTTGGGGGTGTTTTTGAGGGATTTTGGGGTGGATTCGAGGTTAATTCTGGGGTGTTTTTGGGGTGGTTTTGGATGATTTTGGGGTGATTTTGAGGATATTTTTGGGGAGATTTTGGGGCAGTTTTGGGGTGATTTTGGGGTGCTCACCCTCCACGTCGATGTTGAAGGAGCAGCAGGTGCCCGGTGGGGTTTTGGGGATATTTTTGGGATATTTTTGGGATATTTTTGGGGTGATTTCGGGGGATTTTTGGGGTGCTCACCCTCCACGTCGATGTTGAAGGAGCAGCTGTCCTTCTTGTCCTTGGCCGTGACCTCGCAGCGATAATCGCCCCTGTCCCCGGGGGCCACCTTGGAGATGGCCAGCTCGAAGGTGTACACCTGGATGGATGGACGGACGGACAGGTCAGACACACAGACAGGTGTGATATCATTGGAACCACCTTGGAGAGGGCCAGCTCGAAGGTGTACACCTGGACGGACGGACGGACACATGGACAGGTGAGACAGACGGACAGGCAGGACAGACATCCCTGGCCAGCTCGAAGGTGTGCACCTGGACGGACGGACGGACACGTGGACAGGTCAGACAGACAGACACGCAGGACAGACATCCCTGGCCAGCTCGAAGGTGTGCACCTGGACGGATGGACACACGGACAGACACGTGGGACAGGGGCCAGCTCGAAGGTGTGCGCCAGGTGTGCGCCTGGATGGACGGACGGACAGGTGAGACAGACAGACAGACAGGCAGGACAGCACTGGGGACAGAGAACAGCCCAGCGCTCCCTCCCGGTCGGTCCCGGTCCCTCCCAATCCCCTTTCAGTCCCTCCCAGTCCCTCCCAGTCCCCCCCAGTTTGTCCCAGTCCCTCCCAGTCCCTCCCAGTATCTCCCAATTCCCTTTCAGTCCCTCTCAGTTTATCCCAGTCTCCCCCAGTCCCTCCCAGTCCCTCCCAATCGGTCCCAGTTTGTCCCAGTTTGTCCCAGTCCCTCCCAATTCCCTCCCAGTCCCTCCCAGTTTGTCCCAGTCGGCCCCAGTCGGTCCCAGTCCCTTCCAGTATCTCCCAATTCCCTTTCAGTCCCTCCTAATTTGTTCCAATCCCATCCCAGTCCCCCCCAGTTCCCCCCTCGGTCCCAGTCCCTCCCAGTTTATCCCAGTCCAGCCCAGTCCCTCCCAATTCCCTTTCAGTCCCCCCCAGTCCCTCCCAGTCGGTCCCAGTTTATCCCAGTCCCTCCCAGTTTGTCCCAGTCCCCCCCAGTCCCCCCAGTCCCCCACCTTTGTCTCTTTCTCGCAGCTCTCCCTGAACTGGAATCTGTTCCCGCTCTTGGCTCCCAGTTCGAGCCATTTCCCCTTGAACCATTTGATGCTCGGCCTGGCCGGGAGCTGCGCGCCGTCCACGCGCGCCACGGCCACCACGTCCCCCCCTGGGGACGCCCCAAAAGTCACTCGGGAACCCCCAAAAACCCCGAAAACCAAAATCCCAAAATCCCCCAAAAAACTCCCCCAAAAATCCCCCAAAAAACTCCCCAAAAATCCCCCAAAATGCCCCCACCCCCAAATCCCCAAAAAAACCAAAAACCAAACCCTAAAAAACCCCTTCCCAAAGCCCCCCTAAAAACCCCAAAACCCCTAAAACCCCTCCCACCAAACCTCAAAAAGCCCCCAAAACTCCCCAAAATCTTCCCAAAAATCGGCTCCAAAATCCCCCAAAACCTCCCCCAAAATCTCAGAAAACTCTCCCAAAAACTTCCTGAAATTCATCCCCAAAACCCCCCAAAATTCTTCCCAAAATCTCCTCCAAAATCTTCCCCAAAATTGGCTCCAAACCTTCAAAATTTCCCCCCAAATCTCCCCAAAATTCTTCCCCAAAATCTCCCCCAAAATCTCCCCCCAGTCCTGGGGGGACACAGAGACCCCACGGCCACCACGTCCCCCCCTGGGGACGCCCCAAAAGTCACTCGGGAACCCCCCCAAAAAAAACCACTAAAAAAATCCCCCAAAACCCCAAAACCCATTAAAAAAAACCCGAAAAAAAACCCCAAAACAAAACAAAAAAATCCCCCAAAATCTTCCCAAAAATCAGCTCCAATCTCCCCCAAATAGTTCCAAAAAATCTCCCCCAAACACCCCCAGGACCCCCCAAATCCCCCCCCAAAATCCCCCAAACCCCCCCAAAAATCCTCCCATGACCCCCCAAACCCTCCCCAAATTCCCCTCAGGATCCCAAAAATCCCCCCCAAAACTCCCTCAGATCTTCCCAGGACCCCCCAAATTTTCCCCAAGACCCCCCCCAAACCCGCCCCCCCAAATCCCCCCAAACCTCCCCAAATCCTCACCACAATCCACTCAAACCCCCCCAGACCCCCCAAATCCCCCAAATCTCCCAAAATTCCCTCAAATCCCCCCCCAAATCCCCCCCCACCCCCAAATTCCCCCCAAGACCCCCCAAATCCCCCGTGGACCCCCCCAAATCCCCCCATACACTCCCAAATCCCCTCCAGGACCCCCCAAATCCTCCCCAAATTCCCCCGAATTCCCCCCAGATCCCCCCAAATCCCCCTCAAATCTCTTCAGGACCCCCCAGGTCCCCCCTTAACCCTCCCAGGACCCCCCAAAACTGCCCCAAACTCTCCGAAATCCCCCCAAATCCCCCCCAAATCCCCCCAAATCCCCCCCAAATCCCCCCAAATCCCCCCAAATCCTCACCGCTCTCCACCAGGATGTTTTGGGGTTTGCTGATGAAGAGCCCGTCGGGATCTCGGGGTTCGGGGGGGTTCAGATCGTCTGGGGGGGTCATTGGGGTCATTGGGGGTCATTGGGGTCATTGGGGGTCATTGGGGGTCAGGGACCCCCCAAACTCCGAGGGAGGGGAAGACACAAAAAAAAAAATAAATTGGGGGAAATGGGGAAAAAGTGGAAAAACTCACCCAAATCATCCTTGGGCTCTGCGAGGGGGGAGCAAAGGGGGAAAATTGGCACGGAAAATAAAATTATAACAGACAACACCTCAATTATCATCAGGATGAAAAAAAAATAAACCCCAAAAGC
>CM069703.1:376210-451709 GCA_036010785.1 Ammospiza maritima maritima | reverse complement strand
TAATTCCGGGGGTTAATTAAGGCATTAATTAATTAATTAACCCGTTAATTACCAGCCTTGGCCTCGGGCATGGCGGCGGCTGCGCGGGGGAGCCCCGAGTGCCCCCAACCCCCCCCGGGAGCCGCTTAAAACGCGGGAAAACCCGGCCACGCCCACACAAGCCACGCCCACCCGACCACGCCCAATTAGACCGCGCCCACATGATGCAATCCCCATTAAGCCACGCCCACATCAAACCAGGTCCGCATGATGTAATCCCTCATTAGGCCACGCCCATATGATGTAATCCCCCATTAGGCCACGCCCCCTTGTGGGGGGGTGATTCCTGTCTCTCCCCTCCCTCATTGATTCCAATGGAACGTTCCGGCCCCGTCCCCCTCCCGCAGGGAGCCCGATGGAACATTCCAGCCGCGGCTTTTGGGATTTCCGACGGAAATTTTGCAATTTCCACCCCAATTTTTTGGTTTTTTTCCAATTGTTGGAGTTTTCCACTCAATTTTTGGCCATTTCAACCCCAACTTTTGGGATTTCCACGCCAAATTTTTTATTCTTCACTCAATTTTTAGGATCTCCACTCCATTTTCTCACGTTTCTACCCCAATTTTTTCAAATTTCCCCCAAATTTTTCCAAATTTCCCCGCAATGTTTTTATTTCCCCCCAATTTTTTGGCATTTCCACCCCAAGTTTTCCAATTTCCCACCCAATTTTGGGATTTCCTCCCAATATTTTAGGAATTCCTCCCCATTTTTTTAGTTCCACCCCAAATTGTTTCATATGTCCCCTCAATTTTTCCAATTTCCATCAATTTTTTTCCATTTACCCCCAATTTTTCCATTTACCCCCAATTTTTCGAGGTTTCCCCCCCATTTTTCAGGATTTTCCCCCAATTTTTTGGCATTTCCACCCCAAATTTGGAAATTTCCACCCCAAATTTTTCAAAATCCCCCCGATTTTTTCTATTTCCCCCAAATTTTTTCAAATTTCCCCTCAATATTTCAGGATTTCCACCCCAAATTTTCACATTTCCCCCCAATTTTTTCACCCCGAATTTTCAACTTTCCCCCTCAATTTTTTTGGCATTTCCACCCCAAATTTTCGCATTTCCCACCCATTTTTCCCCATTTTTCGTTTTTTTTTTTCCCCAAATAAAACCAGCACAGCCTCTCTCGTGTCTAACCTCGTTTATCCCCCAATTTCTGGGGCTCTGGGACCGCGCAGGGCTCGGGGAGGGACCAAAATTCGGGGTCAAAAAAAACCAAAAAATCCCACAAAGGCCAAAAAAGCCCAACCGGACCGAACCATTCCATTCCTGGGGGGGGTCGCTTTGGATTATTCCATTTTTTGGGGATTTCTGCGGCGATTTGGGGATTATTTACAGCGGGGGGAGGGGCAGGGCGGGGGGGGGGGTTGGGCCCGAGGTCCTTTTGGGGGGGTGGGGGGTTCTGGGGGGGGGTGGGGTTGTCGGGGGGCGGGGCGGCCCCCCCCGCGCGGCGCCGTTTCCGGAAGTACTTGTAGCGCTGCACGTAGGCGCACACCAGGTTGTTCACCTTGACCGGGTTGATCTCCCCGCTGCGGCTGTGGCAGATCTGGGGCCAGAAGGGGAAATTTGGGTTAAAAATTCCAATTTTGGGGGTTCTGGGGGGTCCGGGGCATTTTGGGGGATTTTCTGGGGGGGTTTGGGGGGGTTTGGGGGTTTCTAGGGATTTTTTGGGGATTTTTGGAGGATTTTTCAGGGGTTTTTGGGGATTTTTTGGAGGTTATTTTGAATTTTGGAGGGAATTTTTGGGTGTTATTTATAATTTTAGAGGGATTTTTTTTTGAGGTTATTTATAATTTTGGAGGGATTTTTTGGAGGCTATTTTTAATTCTGGAGAGATTTTTTGGAGGTTATTTTTAATTTTGAGGGATTTTTTTTTTTGAGGTTATTTATAATTTTGAAGGGATTTTTTGGGTGTTATTTATAATTTTGGAGGGATTTTTCGGAGGTTATTTTTAATTTTGGAAGGATTTTTTGGGTGTTATTTATAATTTTGGAGGGATTTTTTGGAGGTTATTTTTAATTTTGGAAGGATTTTTGGGTGTTATTTATAATTTTGGAGGGATTTTTTGGGTGTTATTTATAATTTTGGAGGATTTTTCAGAGGTTATTTTTAATTCTGGAAGGATTTTTTGGGTGTTATTTTTAATTTTGGAGGGATTTTTTTTTTGAGGTTATTTATAATTTTGGAGGAATTTTTTGGGTGTTATTTATAATTTTGGAGGGATTTTTTGGAGGTTATTTTTAATTTTGGAAGGATTTTTTTCGGTGTTATTTATAATTTTGGAGGGATTTTTTGGAGGTTATTTTTAATTTTGGAGGGATTTTTTGGAGGTTATTTTGAATTTTGGAAGGATTTTTTGGGTGTTATTTATAATTTTGGAGGGATTTTTTTAACTTTTTGCAGAGAATTTTTTGGGGGATTTTTTGGGAGGATTTTTGGGATTTTTTTGTATTTTTGGGGGTTTTTTGGGGGGGATTTTCCCGTTTTGGGGGTACCTCGTGCACGGCCTTGCGCAGGATGTCCTTGTACTCAGCCTTGGGGTTTTGGAGGATTTTTGTGGATTTTTTTGGAGAATTTTGGGTGATTTTTTTGTGGGAGTTTTTGTGGATTTTTGGGGGGAATTTTTTGGGATTTTTTTGAGATATTTGGAGATTTTTGGGCAATTTTTTGGGGGGAAATTTTGGGATTTTTTTGGGGTGTTTTGGGGATTTTTGGGGGGAATTTACGGTGGATTTTTTTTAATTGTGGGGGATTTTTTGGTGGGTTTTCTGGGGATTTTTTGGGGGTTTTTTGGGTGATTTTTTTGAGATTTTTTTGGGGATTTTTAAGGGATTTTTTGGGGTTTTTTTGGGTGATTTTTTTGAGATTTGTTTGGGGATTTTAAGGGGGTTTTTTTGGGGACTTTTTGGGGATTTTTTTGGAGATTTTTAAGGGGATTTTTTGGGATTTTTTTTTTTATTATTTTTAAGGGGATTTTTTGGGGATTTTTTTGGGATTTTTTTGGGGATTTTTGGTGGGTTTTTTTGGGATTTTTAAGGGGATTTTTTTGGGATTTTTTTGGGGATTTTTTTGGGGACTTTTTGGGAATTTTTTGGGGGATTTTTAAGGGGATTTTTTTGGATTTTTTTGGGGATTTTTTTGGGATTTTTTTTATTTTGGGGGTTTTTTGGGGGGGATTTTCCCGTTTTGGGGGTACCTCGTGCACGGCCTTGCGCAGGATGTCCTTGTACTCAGCCTTGGGGTTTTGGAGGATTTTTTGGGGATTTTTTTTTGGGATATTTAAGGGGATTTTTTTGGGATTTTTTTTGGGATATTTAAGGGGAATTTTTTGGGATTTTTTTTATTTTGGGGGTTTTTTGGGGGGATTTTCCCGTTCTGGGGGTACCTTGTGCACGGCCTTGCGCAGGATGTCCTTGTACTCGTCCTTGGTGATGTCCTTGCGTTGGTAGAAGGGTTTGATGGCCAACTTGACCTCCTCCACCGCCCGCTCCTGCGTGTGCAGCTTCTTCAGGTACTGAGGGACACCGGGGACACCAAAGGCCACCAAAGGTCACCAAAGGTCACTGTCCTGGTCACGTCCCCCAGTGTGTCCCCAATGTCCTCAAACCCCCCCAATGTCCTCACGTGCCAATGTCCCCAAGCCACCCAACGCCCCCGATGTCCCCCGAGTGTCCCCATGTCCCCAATGTCCCCAACATCCCCAATGCCCACCATGTCCCCAGTGCCCCCAACCTCCCCCCCGATGTCCCCGATGTCCCTGTACCTTGTCACTGTCCCCCCCAATGTCCCCAACCCCCACATCCCCCAAATGTCCCTCGATGTCCCCAGTGTCCCCAATGTCCCCTCACCTTGTCACTGTCCCCTCTCCCATCACTGTCCCTCCTGTCCCCAACTCCTTCAATGTCCCCATTCCCCCCAGTGTCCCCTCACCTTGTCACTGTCCCCAGTGTCCCCATTGTCCCCAATGTCCCCAGTGTCCCCTCACCTTGTCACTGTCCCCAGTGTCCCCAGTGTCCCAGTGTCCCCTCACCTTGTCACTGTCCCCAGTGTCCCCAATGTCCCCAGTGTCCCCTCACCTTGTCACTGTCCCCAGTGTCCCCATTGTCCCCAATGTCCCCAGTGTCCCCTCACCTTGTCACTGTCCCCAGTGTCCCCATTGTCCCCAATGTCCCCAGTGTCCCCTCACCTTGTCACTGTCCCCAGTGTCCCCAGTGTCCCCAGTGTCCCCTCACCTTGTCACTGTCCCCATTCCCCCCAGTGTCCCCTCACCTTGTCACTGTCCCCCCGGCCCTCGCTGTCCCTCCTGTCCCCGCCCAGCCCGGCCGCTGGGGGCGCCGGGGCCGCCCCTCCCCCCCCGAGGGGCAGCAGGTACGGGGGGGGCACCGGGGGGGGGGCCCGGGGGGGCCCCGGGGGGGGCCTGGGGGGGGCCCAGGGGGGGAGGGGCGGCCTTGCTGTGGCTCAGGATCTGCAGAAAATAAAAATAAAATAAAATAAAATAAAATAAAATAAAATAAAATAAAATAAAATAAAATAAAATAAAATAAAATTTTAAAATGTTGGAAATTTTGGGGAGGGGTTGTCCCCCTCCAGTGTCCCCTTGTCCCCCCCCCCCAATGTCCCCCCCACTCTGGGTGTCCCCTCTCTGGGTGTCCCCATGTCCCCCCCGCTGTCCCCCCCCAATGTCCCTCCTGGTGTCCCCCCATGTCCCCACGTCCCCCCCAGTGTCCCCCCGGTGTCCCCCCATGTCCCCTTCTCGTATCCCCCCCAGTTTAGGGGTCCCCGTGTCCCCCCCGGTGTCCCCCTCCCCGTGTCCCCCCCGGTGTCCCCCCCGGTGTCCCCACCTGGTTGGTGGCCTGGATCAGCTCCTGTGCCTTGGCCCTGCTGGCCAGGTTGGCCTCCTCCATCTTGAACAGCAGCGCCGTCACTGCCGGGAAGGGACACCCCAAAACGCCGCGTTAACCACCGAGGGACACCCAAAATGTCCCCCAAAATGTCCCCAAAAACGTCACCTATGTGCCACCAAAATCCCGCAAAAACATACCCAAAAATGGTCACCCGTGTGCCACCACAACAGCCCAAAGACGCCACCTTACCCACCGAGGGACACCCCAAATATGTCCCCAAAATGTCCCCAGAAATGTCCCTAAAAATGTCCCCCATGTGCCACCACAACACCCCAAAAACGCCCGTTAACCACCGAGGGACACCCCAAAATGTCCCCAAAAACGTCCCTAAAAATGTCACCCGTGTGCCACCACAACAGCCCCAAAACGCCACCTTACCCACCGAGGGACACCCCAAAAATGTCCCCAAAATGTCCCCAGAAATGTCCCTAAAAATGTCCCCCATGTGCCAACACAACCCCCCAAAAACACCCCACTAAACACCATGGGGACACCCAAAAATGTCCCCAAAAACGTCCCTAAAAATGTCACCCGTGTGCCACCACAACACCCCAAAAACGCCCCATTAACCACCGAGGGACACCCCAAAAATGTCCCCAAAATGTCCCCAGAAATGTCCCTAAAAATGTCACCCGTGTGCCAACACAACCCCCCAAAACCACCCCACTAAACACCATGGGGACACCCCAAAAATGTCCCCAAAACGTCCCAAAAACGTCCCTAAAAATGTCACCCGTGTGCCACCACAACACCCCAAAAACACCCCGTTAACCACCGAGGGTCACCCAAAAATGTCCCCAAAAATGTCCCCAAAACGTCCCTAAAAATGTCACCCATGTGCCACCACAACCCCCAAAAAACCTCCCCTAAAACGTCCCCAAAAGATCCCCAAAAGTCTCACCTGCCTGCCACCACAACCCCCCAAAAACCATCAGGACACCCCAAAACCACCCCAAAACTGCCCCAAAAACATCGGGACACACCAAAACCCCTCAAAAACCTCCCCAAAAGTGTCACCCATGTGCCACCACAACCCCAAAAACATCCCCAGAAATGTCAGGACACCCCAAACCCCTCAAAACCTCCCACAAAACCCCACCCCCAAAAACCATCAATACACCCTAAAACCACCCCAAAAACCATCAATACACCCTAAAACCACCCCCAAAACCATCAATACACCCTAAAACCACCCCCAAAACCATCAATACACCCTAAAACCACCCCAAAACCCCCCCTAAAAAACTTGGGGATCCCCCAAAAGCGCCACGCACGCGCCAGCACGCCTCTGGGGGCGCAGTCCACGCAGCCCTGCAGGCTCCATACCCCCAAAAACCCCCTGAAAATCCCCCCCAAAACCCATCAAAACCCCCCCCAAAAACCCCCCTAAAAACTTGGGGACACCCCAAAATCCCCCCAAAATCCCCCCAAAAGCGCCACGCACGTGCCAGCACGCCGCTGGGGGCACAGTCCACGCCGCCCTGCAGGCTCCATACCCCCAAAACCCCCCCGCAAACCCATCAAAACCACCCCAAAACCCCCCTAAAAACTTGGGGACACCCCAAAATCCCCCCGAAATCCCCCCAAAAGCGCCACGCACGTGCCAGCACGCCGCTGGTGGCGCAGTCCACGCCGCCCTGCAGGCTCCATGGCCCCGGCGGCGCCGTCCCCGCCGTCCCCGCCGTCGCCGTCGCCGCCGCGGCCGCTCTGCCCGGCTCCTCCTTGCCCTCGCTCCGGCTGTCGGCCTCGGGGTCCCCTCCGGGGGGCTCCCCCGGCCCCGTGCCCTCGGTGCCCGGCCCCGGGGGCGCCGCCCCGGCCCCCTCCTCGGGCAGGAAGGACACGTCGGGGGTCTTGCAGCTGCTGTCCACCGTCTGCGAGTCCGGCGTCAGCTCCCGCTCGGCCGGCGCGGCCGCGGCGCCCGCGGCGGATTTGGGGGTGACGGCGGCGGCCGGCGACGGGGGGCTCGGAGGTTTCGGGGTTCCCCCGGCGGATTTTTCGGAGCCCGACCAGGCGGGGTCGGGTTTGGGGGGCAAACGGAGAGGGGGGGGTGGCGGCGCTTTGGCTGTCGGCTTTGGATTTCTTGAGCGCGCCGCCGCCGCTCTTCACCTTGGTCTTCCTCTTCTTCCTCGCCTCGCCCTTGGCTTTGACCTTGACTTTCTTCACGCCCCCCTTGATCTTGGGGGGTTTCACCTTGCGGGGTTTCGCGCCGCCATCGCGGGGTTGCCCCCCGTCGTTTTTGGGCGTCGCTTTTTCCGGTTTTTCCTCGGATTTCAGGAACGCCGCGCGGCTCTCGGCGTCGCGGGCGAATTTCACCCCGATCCCGGCGCCGCCGCCGGTGCCGCCGCCTCCTCCGCCGTCCTTGGCGGTGCCGGTGCCGGTGGTGGTGGAGCTGACGCCCTCGCGGATCAGCACCGACACCTTGGACTGCAGCTTCACCTTCCTGGGCAGCGCCGCGGCCGCTTTGGGCGCCGCCGCCTCCGCGCCCTCCTTGTGCCCGCCGCCCGTTTTCCCTTTCCTGCTTTTCTCCCGCTGCTTCTCTTTGCTTTTCCCGCTCTCGGCCGCGGCGGGCTCGGCGTAATCCTTGAATTTTTTCTTGTATTTCTCCCTCCCCGTCGGCCTCTCCTCGGGGCGGCTCCGTTTTCTCTCCTTCTCCTTTTTCCCCGTTTCCGCCGCCGCTCTCACCTCGGTTTTCCTCGCCGGGAACTCGGCGTGCTCGCGGTCGGAGAAGCCCTCGAAGCTCAACCCTTCGGAATCGTAGAGCACCTCCCGTTTCGGCTCCGGCGTGGCGGCGCGCCGGCTCACCGTGATGGTTCTTTTGATGGCGAACAGATCGGAGTCGTTCAGCTCCTGCACCGAGGGCGGCACCACGCGCCGCCGCGACGCCTCTCCCTTCTCCGCCGCCTTGCCGTCCCCGCCGTCCCCTCTCCGCGACCCGCGGCGCTCCCGGGACCTCGAGCGCTGCTTCTTCTTCTTCTTCTCGCCGCGGTGCTTCTCCTTGTGCCGCGAGCGCCCGGAGCTGCCCGAGCGCCGCCGCCGCCGCTTCTCCCGGGAGCGCGAGCGCCGCGACCACGAGCGCCGGCGCGACCGCGACCGCGACCCGCGGCGCCGGTGCCGCTCCTTGGACTTGGGCGCCGGCTCCGGAGCCTTCTTGGCGCCCCGCCCAGGCGCCGCCGGAGCCGCCGCGTTCCCGGGACCGCTTGGATTTTTTCCGGGACGCGGCCGACGGCGAACGCGGCGACGGCGGAGCGCGGAGCCGGCGCTGGCTGAGGATTTTCCTCCTCAGGTCCGAGCCGCCGCCGCCGCCGGTGCCGGCGCCGTTGCCGCTTTTCCAACGCGGATCCGGCTGGGACTCGGCGCCGAAATCGGCTTCTTCGTCGGAATCGGCGTGGAGCGACAGAAAATCGTCGCCGCCCTCGGGGAGACGCGGCGCTCGCGGCTCCGGAGCGCGGCCTCGGGCGGCGCCGGCGTTGGCGGCGCCTCCCGCCGCCTCCTCCGCCGCCTCCGGCGCCGCCGCGGAAAATCCTCAGCGGGCTGAACCTCTCCTCCTCCGGCTGCACGATCTCCCCCTCCTCGATCTCCGAGTCGCCCGGCGTGCCCCACTCGCGGCGCCCGCGGTGCCGCGCCGGTTTCGGGGTGGCGCCGCGGGCTTGCGGCGCCGTTGCCGCCGTGGGGTTTTGGGGCGCTTTGGGGTTCCCGGGCGTCACCACCTCCAAGGAGAGCTTGCCGTCGAACTTGGGGTGCGCCTCGCTCTCGGCGCGGCCTTTGCCGCCCAGATCCACCACGAAGACGCGGCGGCGCGGCTCGGGCGCGGCGCGGCGCGGCTCGGAGCCTTCCTCGCGCTCCTCCTCGTCCTCCTCCTCCTCGTCTTCGTCCTCATCCTCCTCCTCGGGTAAGGTGGAGTCGGCGCCGGGGGGGTTCGGGGGCGTTTTTGGGGGTTCCGGATCCTTCTCGAAGTCCTGGCTCAGGCTGTTGTCGTCGTAGATGCCGGCCAAGGTCTCCGAGATGCGGCTGATGCTGTGGGACACGTCCGGCAGCAGCGCCGGCGCCTCTTCCTCCTCCTCCTCTTCATCCTCCTCCTCATCCTCCTCCTCCTCTTCCTCCTCCTCCTCCTCCTCCTCCTCTTCCTCCTCCTCCTCCTCCTCGGGGCTGGGGCTGCTGCGCGACGAGCTGGGGTTGGAGCCCGTGGGGTCGAAGGGGTCGTACTTCTGGTCCTGCCGCCCTTCGGCCTCCTTGCCGGGCGAGGAAGAGGAGGCGGCGCCAGGATAACCAAAATCCGGGGGGCTCCTCCTCCTCCTCCTCCTCCTCCTCCTCCTCCTGCTGCCGCTGCCCCCAGCGCCGGGTTCTCCTCGTCCGTGGGGTGGAACGGATCATAAATATCCAGGGACGGCGAGCGGGGCCGGGCCGAGCCGGGCCCGGGGGCGGCCGAGGAAGAGGAGGCGGACGAGGAGGAAGAGCGGGAGGAGGAGGAGGACGAGGAGGAGGAGGATGACGAGGATGAGGAGGATGAGGAAGAATCGGCCTTTTCGGGCGGGTGGGTGCGGCCGGGCTCGTCGCGGCTTTGGGGCGGGGGCTGCTGCTGCTGCTGCTGCTGCTGCGGTTGCTGTGGGGGTCCCGCCGGGGTCCCCCCGCCCGGAGCGGCCGCTCGGGGCCCCCGGGGGCGGCGGGGCCGGCCCGGCGTGGGGGGAGGGGCGCGGCGGGTCCGGTGGGGGAGGGGAGGGGCCGGGGGGGGTCCCGGGGGGGGTCCCGGGGGGGGGGCAGGGGGGACCCCCGGGCACGCGCCAGCGGCGGGAGGAGCAGCCGGGCAGGCGGCCTGGGGGGACACGGACACACAGGAGCGGTCGGGGGGGGCAGGAAGATGCCACCAAAAAAAATCACATTTCCCCTTAAATTCCTCGCTTCCAGCCCAAACGTCCCGTTCCCACCCTAAGTGCTGTATAGCTCCCCCCGAAAAAACCCCGCTTTCACCCAAACTCCACATTTCCAGCCAACAAATCCCGTTTCTATCTAAATTCAAAATTCCCAGCCTGAATTTCCCGTTTCCACCCTAAATCCTATAAAGATCCCATCAAAATATCCCATTTCCAGCCAAAATCCCATAAAGATCCCCCCCAAAAATCCCATTTCCACCCTAAATCCTATAAAGATCCCATCAAAATATCCCATTTCCAGCCAAAATCCCATAAAGATCCCCCCCCCCAAAATCACCACAAAACTCCCCAAAATACCCCCAAAATCCCCTAAAATACCCCCCAAATCCCCTAAAATACCCCCAAAATCCCCTAAAATACTCCCAAAATCCCCTAATATACCCCCAAAATCCCCTAAAATACTCCCAAAATCCCCTAATATACCCCCAAAATCCCCTAAAATACCCCCAAAATCCCCTAAAATACTCCCAAAATCCCCTAATATATCCCCAAAATCCCCTAAAATACTCCCAAAATCCCCTAAAATACTCCCAAAATCCCCTAATATACCCCCAAAATCCCCTAAAATACTCCCAAAATCCCCTAATATACCCCCAAAATCCCCTAAAATACCCCCCAAATCCTCTAAAATACCCCCAAAATCCCCTAAAATACCCCCAAAATCCCCTAAAATACCCCCCAAAATCCCCTAAAATACTCCCAAAATCCTCTAAAATACCCCCCAAATCCCCTAAAATACCCCCCAAATCCTCTAAAATACCCCCCAAATCCCCTAAAATACCCCCCAAATCCCCTAAAATACCCCCCAAATCCCCTAAAATACCCCCAAATCCCCTAAAATACCCCCCAAATCCCCTAAAATACCCCCCACATCCCCTAAAATACTCCCAAAATCCCCTAAAATACCCCCAAAATCACCTCAAACCCTCCCAAACCTCTTCAGAACCCCCCCAAATCCCCTCAAATTGCCCCCCAAAATACCCCCGAACCCTCCCAAAATCACCTGGAAATTCCCCCCAAATCCCCCCAAAACGCACCCGAATCACCCCAAAAATCCCCAAACGCCCCGAATTCGCCCCGAACCCTTCCCCACCTGCTTTGGGGGCGCTCCAGGGCCGCTCCCTGCGCAGGAGCCCCGAGGCGGCCGCCAGCCCCCCCAGATCGGCCACGCGAACCTCGGCCACCAGCTCCAGCTCCTCGTCCGGGGGGGAGCCCTCGCTGCCCAAAATGGAGAAATGGACCCAAAAATGGAGACATGGACCCCAAAAATGGAACAATGGGCCCCAAAAATGGAGAAATGGACCCCAAAAATGGAGAAATGGACCCCAAAAATGGAGAAATGGACCCCAAAAATGGAGAAATGGACCCCAAAAATGGAGAAATGGACACCAAAAATGGAACAATGGACCCCAAAAATGGAACAATGGACCCCAAAAATGGAGAAATGAACCCCAAAAATGGAACAATGGGCCCCAAAAATGGAGCCATGGACCCCAAAAATGGAACAATGGACCCCAAAAATGGAACAATGGACCCCATACATTGAGCCCAAAATGGAGAAATGAACCCCAAAATGGAGAAATGGACCCCAAAAATGGAGAAATGGACCCCAAAAATGGAGAAATGGACCCCAAAAATGGAACAATGGGCCCCAAAAATGGAGCCATGGACCCCAAAAATGGAACAATGGGCCCCAAAAATGGAGAAATGGACCCCAAAAATGGAGAAATGGACCCCAAAAATGGAACAATGGACCCCAAAAATGGAGAAATGGACCCCAAAAATGGAGCCATGGACACCAAAAACCCCCCTGAACCCCAAACACTGAGCCCAAAATGGAGAAATGAACCCCAAAAATGGAACAATGGACCCCAAAAATGGAGAAATGAACCCCAAAAGTGGAGAAATGAATCCCAAAAATGGAGAAATGGACCCCAAAACCCCCCCTGAACCCCAAACACTGAGCCCAAAATGGAGCCCTGATCCCCAAAAATGGAGACATGAACCCCAAAAATGGAGAAATTAACCCCAAAAATGGAGCCCTGAGCCCCAAAAATAGGGCCCTGAACCCCCAAAATGGAACCCTGAACCCCAAAAATGGAGCCCAAGAGGGAGCCCTGAACCCCAAAAAGGGACACTGGGATCCTGGGAATTCCCTGAACCCCAAAAAGGGACATAGAAACTTCCCCCCGAACCCCAAAAATGGAGCCCTGGCCCCAAAGATGGAGCCCAAAAATGGAGTCCTGAACCCCAAAAACGGAGCCTTGAACCCCAAAAAGGGGCCCCAATACCCCCCTATAATCCCAGAAAGGCACCCCAGGGTTTGGGGGATTCCCTGAACCCCAAAAATGAAACCCTGCAGTTTTTGGGGTCCCTCTCCATTTTTGAGAACCACCCCCCCCCCAATTTTTTGATCCCTCCCCCATTTTTTGGATCCCCCTCACATTTTTTTGGGTCCCACTCCCCAATTTTTGGGGTCCCCCCATTTTTAGGGCGTTCCCTTTCCATTTTAGAGTCGCCCCTAACTTCGGAATCCCCTCAGTTTTCTGGGTTCTCCCTCCAATTTTTGGGGTGTCTCTCCCCAACTTTAGGGTCCCCCCGAATTTTTGGGGTCCCCCCCCAAATTTACACTTTGAGTCTCCCCAATTTTTGGGATCCCCCCCCCCCAATATTCTGACTTCTCTCCCCAAATTTCTGGGGTCCCTCTCCCCATTTTTGGGGTCCCCCCTTGTTTGATCCCCCTCCCATTTTTTGGGGTCCCTTCCCCCCATTTTTGGGTCTTTCCCCCCATTTTTGGGTCTTTCCCCCCAATTTTTGGGCTCTCCCCCCATTTTTGGTTTCCCCTCCCCATTTTTGGGTTCCCTCCCCCCAATTTTTGGGGTATCCCCCCCAAATTATTTGGGATCCACCCCCAATTTTTGGAACCCCTCCCCCAGTTTTTGGAGTCCCCCCCTCCTCAAGTTTTGGGGGGGTCCCCCCATTTTTGGGTCCCCTTCCCATTTCTGGGAATTCCCCCCCCCCCACATTTTGGACCCCCCAATTTTTTGGTTTCCCCTCCCATTTTTGGGATTCCCCTCCCCAATTTCGGGGTCCCCTCCCCATTTTGGGGTTCCCCCCCCCCCCCCCTCACCTGCTGAGCTGCAGCTGCTCCAGGGCCCCCCCCCGGGCCCCCCATGGGCTCCCAAACCTGGGGGGGAAACGGCGTCAGCACAGACTGGGAGGGACTGGGATATACTGGGATATACTGGGAGGGACTGGGAGGGACTGGGATAAACTGGGAATGGACTGGGAGGGACTGGGAGGGACTGGGAGGGACTGGGAGGGAACCGGTTTATACTGGGAGGGACTGGGGGGTACTGGGAGGGGATTGGGATGGGACTGGGAGGGACTGGGAAGTGAAGTGGGAGGGACTGGGGGGACTTCAGAGTGAACTGGGATAGACTGGGAACGACTGGGAGGGGACTGGGATAGACCGGGATGGGAGTGGGATAAACTGGGAGGGACTGGGAGGGACTGGGAGTGAAGTGGGGGGGCAGCGGGATGTACTGGGAGGGGACTGGGATGGACTGGGATGGACCTGGAGTGACCAGGCTGGACTGGGAGCAACTGGGATGGACTGGGAGGGGAACTGGTGTGCACTGGTGTGCACTGGTGTGCACTGGTGTGCACTGGTGTGCACAGCTCTGCACTGGTGTGCACTGGTCTGCACTGGTGTGCACAGCTCTGCACTGGTGTGCACTGGTCACTCACCGGGCCGCCCTCAGGCCGGGGTCCCCAACACCAGCGCTGCCGGGGGGGCTTCAGGGGGGGCTCTGGGGACACACAGGGGAGAGTGGTGACAATGGGGACACCCAGGGGACACCCAGGGGACATTGGGGACACCCAGGGGACATCGGAGACCCCCCCCAGGTGACACAGGGTGACATCAGGTCCGCCCAGGTGACACTGGGACCCGTCAGGTGACCCAGGTGACATTGGGAGACCCCCCAGGTGACACAGGATACCCCCCAGGTGACCTGTGTGTCCCCTCACCTTGTCCCCAGGTGACAATGAACAACCCCCAGGTGACACGGGTGACATTCGGAACCCCCCAGGTGACACTGCCCCCCCCCCAGGTGACCCAGGTGACACTGCCCCTCCCCCCAGGTGACACCGTGTCCCCCCAGGTGACAATGAACAGCCCCAGATGACCTAGGTGACATTGCCCCTCCCCCCAGGTGACAATGAACAGCCCCAGGTGACCCAGGTGACGCCGTGACCCCCCCGGTGACCCTGTGTGTCCCCTCTCACCTTGTCCCCAGGTGAGGGCGCCGCTGAGCAGGCGCTGCAGGGCCTTCTGTGGGGGAGGGGAGACACCAAACCCATTGGGGGGGGCCCAAAATATCCCAAAACCCCAAAATACCCCAAAAATAACCCAAAATACCCCCAAAATAACCCAAAATAGCCAAAAATAACCCAAAATAGCCCAAAAATAACCCAAAATAGCCAAAAATAACCCAAAATAGCCCAAAAATAACCCAAAATACCCCAAAAATAACCCAAAATACCCCAAAAATAACCCAAAATAGCCCAAAAATAACCCAAAATACCCCAAAAATAACCCAAACCACCCCGACCTCCCCCCCAGCCCCTCCCAGTCTCACCAGCAGCCCCTGGCTGCCCCCCAGGCTGCCCCCAGTCCCTCCCAGTACAGCCCAGTACAGCCCAGTACAGCCCAGTATATCCCAGTCCATCCCAGTACAGCCCAGTATATCCCAGTCCCTCCCAGTATATCCCAGTCCATCCCAGTCCATTCCCAGTATATCCCAGTCCATTCCCAGTATATCCCAGCATATCCCAGTCCATTCCCAGTATATCCCAGTCTATCCCAGTCCATCCCAGTCCCTCCCAGTATATCCCAGTCTCACCAGTAGCCCCTGGCCGCCTCCCAGTCCATTCCCAGTCTATCCCAGTATATCCCAGTCCCTCCCAGTCCATCCCAGTCCCTCCCAGTCTCACCAGTAGCCCCTGGCCGCCTCCCAGTCCATTCCCAGTCTATCCCAGTATATCCCAGTCCATTCCCAGTATATCCCAGTCCATCCCAGTCCATTCCCAGTATATCCCAGTCCATCCCAGTCCATTCCCAGTATATCCCAGTCCATTCCCAGTATATCCCAGTCTATCCCAGTCCCTCCCAGTCTATCCCAGTCCATCCCAGTCCCTCCCAGTCCCTCCCAGTATATCCCAGTCTCACCAGTAGCCCCTGGCCGCCCCCCAGTCCATTCCCAGCATATCCCAGTCCATTCCCAGTATATCCCAGCATATCCCAGTCCATTCCCAGTATATCCCAGTATATCCCAGTCCATTCCCAGTCCATCCCAGTCCATCCCAGTCCATTCCCAGTATATCCCAGTCCATTCCCAGTATATCCCAGTCTATCCCAGTATATCCCAGTCCCTCCCAGTCTATCCCAGTCCATCCCAGTCCCTCCCAGTCCCTCCCAGTATATCCCAGTCTCACCAGTAGCCCCTGGCCGCCCCCCAGTCCATTCCCAGCATATCCCAGTCCATTCCCAGTATATCCCAGCATATCCCAGTCCATTCCCAGTATATCCCAGTCCATCCCAGTCCATTCCCAGCATATCCCAGCATATCCCAGTCCATTCCCAGTATATCCCAGTCCATTCCCAGTCCATCCCAGTCCATCCCAGTCCATCCCAGTCTCACCAGCAGCCCCTGGCCGCCCCCCAGGCTCCCGTCCTGCTCGGGGGGGGCTCCCGGGGCCGCCCCTCCCCCGCCGTCCTCGCCCGGCCCCGCCGGCTCCTCCCCCCCCCGCGGGGGCTTCTCCTCCTCCTCCATGGGCGCCGACGGCCTGCAAGGGAAAGGCACTTGGGACCCCAAAACTGGGGGGCTGCACCCCAAAACTGGGGTCTGGGACCCCAAAATTGGGAATTTGTACCCCAAAACTGGGGGTTGCACCCCAAAATTGGGGTCTGGGACCCAAAAATGGGATTTTATACACCAAAATTGGGAATTTGTACCCCAAAATTGGGGTCTGGGACCCCAAAATTGGGAATTTGTACCCCAAAATTGGGAATCTGTACCCCAAAACTGGGGGTTGCACCCCAAAATTGGGGTCTGGGACCCAAAAATGGGATTTTATACACCAAAATTGGGAATTTGTACCCCAAAATTGGGGTCTGGGACCCCAAAATTGGGAATTTGTACCCCAAAATTGGGATTCTGTACCCCAAAATTGGGGGGTTGCACCCTAAAATTGGGAATTTGTACCCCAAAATTGGGGTCTGGGACCCCAAAATTGGGGTTTGGGACCCAAACATTGGGAATTGGTACCCCAAAATTGGGGTCTGGTACCCCAAAATTGGGAATTGGTACCCCAAAATTGGGATTTTGTACCCCAAAAATGGAGTCTGCTACCCCAAAAATGGATTTGGTACCCCAAAAATGGGATTCTGTACCCCAAAATTGGGAATTGGTACCCCAAAATTGGTGTTTTGTACCCCAAAAATGGCATCTGGGACCCCAAAAATGGGATTCTGTACCCCAAAAATGGGATTCTGTACCCCGAAATTGGGGATTGGTACCCCAAAAATGGATTTGGTACCCCAAAAATGGGATTCTGTACCCCAAAATTGGGGGTTTGTACCCCAAAATTGGGGTCTGGTACCCCAAAAATGGCGTCTGGGACCCCAAAAATGGATTTGGTTCCCCAAAAATGGGATTCTGTACCCCAAAAATGGGGGTTGGTACCCCAAAATTGGGATTTTGTACCCCAAAATTCGGGTCTAGGACCCCAAAATTGGGAATTTGTACCCCAAAATTGGGGTTTGGTACCTCAAAACTGGGGGATTGTACCCCAAAATTGGGGTTTGTACCCCAAAATTGGGGTCTGGGACCCCAAAAATGGGAATTTGTACCCCAAAAATGGGGTTTGTACCCCAAAAATAGGAATTTGTACCCCAAAATTGGGATTTAGTATCAAAAATTGTGGGTTGTACCCCAAAATTGGCATTTTGTACCCCAAAATTCAGATTCTCCACCTCAAATTGGGGGTTTGTACCCTAAAAAATGGGAATTTGTACCCCAAATTGGGATTTTGTACCTCAAAATTGGCATTTTGTACCTCAAAATTGAGATTTTGGACCCCAAATTGGGATTTTGGACCCCAAATTGAGGGTTTGGACCCCAAATTGGGATTTTGTAGCCCCAAATTGAGGTTTACTATCCAAAATTGGGATTTTGTACCCCTTAGTTGAGAATCTGTACCCTAAAAATGGGATTTGGTACCCAAAATTGGATTTTTCTACCCCAATTTCTCCCTGTGGTCGAATTCCCAAAATTTTCCCAGCCTAAATTCTCCTTTTTTGTCTCAAAATCTCAAGTTTTGCCCTAAAATTCTTCTTCCTGTACTGAATTCTCACCTCAAATTCCCTCAATTCTGTTCCAAATTCCACCTCAGTTCCCATTTTTACCCTAAAATTTTTAATTCCCACCCCAACATCCCAATCCTAAAATTCTCCTCCCTCTTCTAAATCCCCCCAAATGTCCCAAATCCCACCTCAGTCCCCATTTCTACCCCAAAATTCTGAATTTCCCCCCAAAATCCTCAATTCCCACCCCAAAATTTTCTTCCTTGTCCTAAATCCCCCCTAAATATCCCAAATTCCACCTCAGTTCCCATTTAAACCCCCAAAATCCTCAATTTCTCCTCAATTTCTCCCCAAAATCTTCAACTCTTGCTCCAGAATTCTCCTCCTTTTACAAAACCCCACCCCAAATCCCACCTTTGTTCCTCATTTTTACCCCAAATTCCTCAATTTCCCCCCAAATCCTGATTTCCCAAATCCCCAAATGCCTCCCCTCACCCCAAATCTCCTCTTTGACCCCAAATCCCTTCTAAAACCCCCAAATCCTCTTTCTCTACCCCCAAATCCCTCCCAGAACCCCAAAAATCTTAATTTTCTTCCCCCGAATCCCTCCCGAAACCCCAAATCCCCCATCTCCAAATCCCTCCCAGAACCCCAAAAATCTTAATTTTCTTCCCCCGAATCCCTCCCGAAACCCCAAATCCCCCATCCCACCCCAAATCCTCTTTTTCTACCCCCAAATCCCTTCTAGAACCCCCAAAATTCCCAATCCCACCCCAAATCCTTCTTTTCTTACCCCAAATTCCTCATTTCACCCCAAATCCCCTCCCTGCACCCAAAATCCTCATTTTCTTACCCCAATTCCCTCATCCCACCCCAAACCCCCCCAATATTCCCCCAAACCCCAAATCCATCCCCAAAACCCCAAATCCCTTCAATATTCCCCAAATCTCCCCCAAACCCCCTCAAAAATCCCCCAAACCCCCTCAATATTCCCCAAATCCCACAATCCCACCCTAAACCCCCTCAATATTCCCCAAATTCCCAAATCCCACCCCAAATCCCCTCAATATTTCCCAAATCTCCCCTCAATCTCCCCAAAACCCCAAATCCCAGCCCAAATCCCCCAAATCTCCCCAAACGCCCTCAATATTCCCCAAATTGCCTCAATCTCCCCCAAATCCCCTCAATCTCCCCCAAACCACCCCAAATCCCCACAACGTCCCCCTAATCCCCCCTTTTCGGCCCCAAATCCCACCCGAAACCCCCTCAATATTCCCCAAATCCCCTCAATCTCCCCCAAATCCCCTCAATATTCCCCAAAACCCCAAATCCCACCCCAAATCCCCCAAATCTCCCCCAAACCCCCTCAATATTCCCCAAATCCCCTCAAATCCCCCAAATCTCACCCCAAATCTCCTCAATCTCCCCCAAACCCCCTCAATATTCCCCAAATCCCCTCAATGTCCCCCAAACCCCCTCAATATTCCCCAAATCTCCTCAATCTCCCCCAAACCCCCTCAAATCCCAAATCTCACCCCAAATCCCCTCAATGTCCCCCAAACCCCTTCAATATTCCCCAAATCCCCTCAATGTCCCCCAAACCCCCTCAATATTCCCCAAATCCCCCTCAATTCCCCTCAGCTCCCTCCTCCCCTCACGCCCCCTCCCCATCTCCCCCCGCCGACGCCCGCCCCCCGAATCCCCCCCAAACGCCGCCGTTCCCGCCCCAAACCCCCCCGAACCCCCTTTTCTCCTTTCTCCCCACCCCGAACTTCCCCTCATGGCCCCCGTCCCCATTCCGGACCCCCTCAGGACCCCCCAAATCCGCCCCAAATTCCCCGACCCCCACCCGGGCCCGGCCGCCATTTTACCGCGGCTCCTCCGCTCCCTCCGCTGGGGGGCGTGGCCGCGCGGTGCATGACGGGTAGCGCCGCCCACCGGGTGGGAGGACCCGCGCCGCGCGCCGTTGCCGGGCGACGCCGCCAGCGTGGCCACGCCTCCATGATGTAACCACGCCTCCATGCTCAACCACGCCCAATCACAGCCGCCCCTCCCTCAGCTGACCACACCCCTGCTTTAGCCACGCCTCCTTTTTACGTATTGGGAAGAGGAGCTCGCGCATGGGCGCGGGGTTTGAATATATTAAAGGAGGCCACGCCCCCTGGAAGCGGGGGTGGATTTGGGGGCCCTGAGGGGATTCTGGGGGTCCTGAGGGGATTTTGGGGGTCCCCGCTGCGTTTTAGGGAGTCCCGAGGAGATTTTGGGGGGTCTCGAGTGCGGTCCGGGAGGTCCCGAGGGGGTTTTGGGGTTCCCGAGGGGGTTTTGGGGGGGTTCTGAGAGCGGTTTGGGGGGTCCCGAGGGGGTTTGGGGGGTCCCGAGGGGGTTTTGGGGGGTTCTGAGAGCGGTTTGGGGGGTCCCGAGGGGGTTTTGGGGGGTTCTGAGAGCGGTTTGGGGGGTCCCGAGGGGGTTTTGGGGGGTCCTTGGAGTGTTTGGGGGGGGTGTCCTGAGGGGATTTTGGGGGGTTCCGGGTGCATTTTGGGGGTCCCAAGGGGATATTGGGGGATCTCCGATGCGTTTGGGGGGGGTCATTCATGCGCTTAGGAGGTCCTGAGAGGATTTTGGGGGGTCTCGAGGGGATTTGGGAGGTCTTGGGTGTGTTTGGGGGTCCTGAGGGGAATTTGGGGATCCTCGGTGCGTTTTGGGGGGTTCCTGAGGGGATATTGGGGGATCCAGAGGGGATTTTGGGGGTCCTTTGTCTGTTTGGGGGGGGGTCCTGATGTGGTTTTGGGGGGTCCCGAGAGGATTTTAGGAGTCCTGAGTGCATTTTCGGGGGTCCAGAGGGGATTTTGAGGGGTCCTTGGTACGTTTGGGAGGTCTAAAGGAAATTTTGGGGGGTCCCGAGAGGATTTTGGGGGGTCCCGAGGAGATTTATGGGGTCCTTGGTGAGTTTGAGGGGGTCCCAAAAGGATTTTTTGGGGTCCTGAGTGTGTTTTTGGGACTTTCCGATGGGATTTCGGGGGTCCCAGGTGCGTTTTGGGAGATTCCGAGGGGATTTTGGGGGGTCCCGAGAGGATTTTGGGGATCCCAGGTGTATTTTGAGAGGTCCTGAGGGGATTTCGGGGGGTCTTTGGTGAGTTTGGGGGTCCTGGGAGCCTTTTGGGGGATCCCGAGGGGATTTTGGGGGGTCCTGAGGGGATTTTTGGGAGGTCCCGAGAGGATTTGGGGGGGTCCCAATGGGATTTTGGGGGTCCCCGGTGAGTTTGGGGAGGCCCTGTGGGGATTTTGAGGGTCCTGGGTGCATTTTGGGGGTCCCGAGGGGATTTGGGGATCCCCTGTGCATTTTGGTGAGGGTTTTGAGGGTTTGAGACCCCCCCCCGGTCATCTGACCCCCCCCAAAAACCCCCAAAATCCCATGACCCCCCCCAAACCTGGCCCTCCCCCAAATCTTGTGCCCCCCCAAATCCCATTCACCCCCTCCCCAATTCCCCCCAGCCCTGCCCCCATTTCCCCCCAAAATCCCCCCCAGACCCCTCCCAAATACCCCCTATCCCCTTTCTGATCCCCCCAAATTCCCCCTTTTCCCCCCAAAAAAAACCCTCAGAGATTCTTTGGAACAATTAAAAGGTCTCAACAACCCCCCCACAAAATGTCACAATATGTGGTAGAAAATTGGGGACCCCCCCCAATTCTCACCCTAAAACCCCAATTTTCCCCTGGGGAAAGTCCCTTCCCCGGCCAAAAATTCCCTTTTCTGCCCCACTCCCCCATTTCTTCCCACCCAATCCAAATTTTCCACCTTATGAACCCCAAATCCTGCTCCAAGCCCCCACCCCAAATTTATCCTCACACCAAAAACCCCCCATTCCCACCCCAAATCCCCCTCAATCCCATGCACCAAATCCCCCCGAATTTCTGCTATTTCTGCCCCAAGTCCCCCCACACCCCATTTTTTCCTTCTCCCCCTCACAGTCTTCCCCTCAGAACCCTTTTCAAGCCCTCAAACCCCCTCAAAATCCCCCAAAACCACCGGGATCCCCCCTGACCCCCACCCAGGCCCCGCTGCCGACGCCTTCCTGTCCTTGCAAAGATAAAATTTACAAGAACGAAATTACGATTTTCCATCTTGTGCTGTAATCTCTTTTCCTCCCATGGGTTCTTGGTCCCTTTGGTGAGACCGAAGGTGGAGGGAATGTTTCGTGGCTTTGGATTCTCCCGGTTTTTTCCTCAACACTTCAACCCCACAACTTCAGACGTCTTGTTCCACAAAGCAATTTATTCGGGGAAATATTTAGAGCAGGACCCCGACCATGGGACTCTTGGGCTCATGTAATTTCTCTTGCAATTTTCCCTTTTTTTCCCTCACATTTCCTGATTGTTATGGTTTGGGCCTGGCAAAGCCGGAGCCCCCATGGGTACACCTTCTGCCCGGTGTCTGCTGTGAGATGTGACCAGGAATGAGCAAAGCAGGCTCCAAACTTAAACATAAAGAAAATTTTATTAACTAAGCTACACACAAACAATTACTAAACTACACACAAAAGGAAAAAAAAACACAAGGAAAATGAAAACCTCACAAAAACACTCTCCCCCTCCTCCCCCCTAAATTCCCAATACAATACATCCTCCAAAATCACCAGTTCTGGGTCCAGCACTACCCTTTAAAATGCTCAAACTTTCAGTTCCTCAAGAGGAGAGGGAGTCCTTCCGTGTGTCGTGGTGGCCTTTTCTGTCCTCGTTCCGGTGCTCTCACCACCCAACAGGGATCAGGGCTGCTTCCAGGGTTGTCTTTTTAAGGATGCTTTGTCCAGTTCCAGAAAAACACAGTATCTCACCTTCTCACCTTTGGGACATCCGTCCCCCCATATTTTATATACCCCCTGGGGCCGAGGGGTGCCCACACTGAATCTTCTCTGGCACTGGGACATTTCTCCCCCTGGACTCAGTCTCTGCATCTCACGGAAACATGGCTCTGTCCATGGCTACACAAAAGAGTCCAGCATAAAATGCCACTCCATCTTCTCCATCTTTCCAACATCTCTCACTCTCTCTCTCTCTGGTCCAGGCCTCCATCACTCGTTCATTTCTTTCGTCCTGCTCCACTCTTATCACTCGTCTAGGAAGGGTTAATGTTCTGTAGGGTTTTCATTGTCCAAAAGGGGTTAAAAACTCCTCCAGGCGGCTGGACTCCTGGCTGCACCCCCCCATCTCCTCAGCCGGGCTGCCTGCTGCCAGCACATATTTACTGAATTTCAAGGTAACGACACAGGCTGCACTCTCTCTCTCTCTCTCTCTCTGTCTCCGGGGGGGGGAAAGGCTGCCCGATGTCTCTTAGGGCTCTTCCTCCACCCTTCCATCCTCCAAGGCCTCCTCACTCCCATGTCTGTCCAGGCCCAGGCCTACCCAGGCCTACCAGGCCTACCCAGGCCTACCCAGGCCTACCCAGGCCTACCTACTCTCTACCGGGGCAGAGCTCCGACCTCGGTCCCTCGCAGTCCCGAGAGAGCCTCCCAGGGCCGAAGCTCTGCTTTTAACCCCTGGGTGTTCCCGGAGGTGTGTCCTAAAACCCACTGGCTACCCCAGGTGCCAATATCAAAATCCAAGCACCCATTGGTTTGACCACAACATCCCAGAATTCCAACTTCTTCCTGGTCAAACCACCGCACTGATCTTTTTCCCCTCACGTTTCCCTCCATTTTCTCCCGTCGCGTTTCCCGCCCTTTTCTCCCCTCACGTTTCCCGCCCTTTTTCCTCTCACACTTTCTGCCTTTTCCCCTCTCTTTTCTTTTCCCCTCTCTTTTCTTTTCCCCTCTCTTTTCCCACTCTTTTCCCCTCTCTTTTCCCACCCTTTCCCCCCACATTCCCCACCCTTTCCCCCCTCACATTCCCCACACTTTTCCCTCCCTTTTGCCCCCTCACAGACACTCAGCAGCTCATTAAGAAGCAGAAATGTCCCTTTAACGACAACACATCCGCACCCCCCAATTTAAGGCAAATTTAATTTATTGTCTCGTCCTAAATCCTAATTTTATTACTCTAATTATATTACTGTGTTTATAACCATTTTATTACTATTCAACTTTTAAAATTTTAAGAGCAAGTGATTGGTGTTTTTCACACATGTGGTGCGAGTACCTCATCCCTTTCTTTAAAAAAATATCCCACACACATTGTTTCTATTTTAACGTTATGTTATAACCTAAAACTATATTCGAGAAAATACATTCAGCAAAATCTGGGGGAGGTCCTGACTGAGTGTTGGCTCAAGATTTGGGGCGAGGGGGTCCCCAAAATTGGAAGGAATCCGAAAGAAAGAGGCTTGGCGGATGTGAAAAATGCGTATTTTGTGATTGGCTTTGGCAAATCTTAAAACGAATATTTTATGTCTTGTGTTAGAAAGTAATGCTGTATTAATTCTCTTAAGTAGTGTGTTATATAGATATAGTTTTAGGTTATAAAAAAATGTTAAAATAGAAACGATGCTATGTAGGATACTCTTTTTAAAGAAAGGACTCGCAATGAGACAGCAGCCACAGGACACCTGAATCTTTCAGAGAAAAAGAATTTATTGCTCCATTATCAGAAGAAATGAACTTCTTCCCACCTTGAAGGCGCTGTCAGGATTCGGAGGAAGAAGTTGATGGTGACCGGACAGAATCCTGTATTTGAATGGAATTTATGCATCACATATGAGGTGTATGAATATGCAACAGGCTGTTGTTTTAAAGGGTCAATCCTCTGTTAACTGTGTCATTTTTTGAGCTTGCGCTGCCCAGAAAAAGGCACCCGGATGTCCGTAACTCTTTGTATTTATTGTCTCATATTGTCCTAATTCAATTTGTCCAAATTATTCCTCTAACCGTATCACTATTTTAATTGCCATCAACCATTTCGTTACCATGAAACTTTTAAAATTTTAAAAATGAGCCGTTGCCGTTTTTCGCGCCGGGTGGGAGGATCGGGAACCAAGGGGAGGAACTTTGGAAGAAGCTCAAAGTCTTGCGTCGTTTCTCGCAACCGGGGCGCTGATTTCACCGCCGGAGGAAACTTCCCAAAAAGGGGAAGGCGCCGCCCACGCTCGAGCAAAACCCGAGATCCCCTTCAGAACAGGACACAGCCCCGGCGCCGATCGGAACGAAACTCTCGGAACCAGGTATTTGGCATTGGGAAAAGTTGGTTTTTTAACGATAATTCTGTTTAAAGCTCTCCGCTAAAGCTCTGCAGACAGGCATTGCTTGAACTTTTTTGAGCGAGACTGGATTTTCCAGTTTATCGACTTATTATCTCGCTAGATGTAATTTTCTGTAGCATTGAGAGTTATTCTAGCCCAGCCTTAATACGCAGAGCATTGTTTTAGCTTTTATTCTTTTATTTTTTTATTCTTTTATTCATTTATCATTGTTTTATTCATTGTTCTATCGCTTTTGTTTCAACTTCCGACCACCCTTAAGGCTTCCGCTTAACTCCAGTCGCAGTTCTGCTCTTTTCTCTTTGCTGCTTTCTGCAGCTTTCCCAAAACCCTCTGATTTTAAGGATTCCCACACCCGCGCGCCCCCTCCCATAATTGGGGTCCCCAGTCAATATTTGGGGGCCCCTCTGCCCCAAAATCTGCGGGGAGGAGCACAAACCTCCCCCAAGCCCAAATTGTCCACGGCGCCTCCTCTTCCCCTTTTTTTGGCGTGGGGGGGAAACGTTGGGGTGCCCACCCCAGGCTATTTCTAGCTGAGATTATTCAATTTCTTCCCCTTTTCCTTTAAAAAAAAAAAAAAATTTGCGGTCGCCCCATCCCCCCCAAATTTGAGTCATCCCGTTATACAATGGGATGATTAACTGGTTTCGCAATTAAGGGATGATTACTATGGGAACGTGAAGAAAAGTTTATTTTATTGATGTGCAGGTCGGTTCTTGCGGTTTGCTGTTGGCTAAAGGTGGGCACAGACACTTTTTTGTTGCTTTTTCCTTATTTAATCCTTTTCTTACATTTTTGTTAAGGTTGAATAAATTTTTACTTTTTTTTTTTTTTTTTTTTTTAAGGGAGGAGATGTTTCTCTTCTTAGGAAGAAATCCCAGAGCTGAGAGGACGGCGAGAGAGCAGAAGCCGAAATCTCAGGAGTTCCAGATCTCCAACACGACCTGGGCCGCCACCCTGCAGTACCGCAGGTGGGGCCGGGGGACGTCAGAGGGACCCTCGGGGTGCGGGGATGGGGCAGCTCTGGGTGGGATCTTCATGGTGGAATGGGATCATCTCCAGGGCTTGGGATCATCTCCAGGGTTGGGATCATCTCCAGGGTTGGGATCATCTCCATGGTTTGGAATCATCTTCAGGGTTGGGATCATCTCCAGGGGTTGGGATCATCTCCAGGGTTGGGATCATATCCAGGAGTTGGGATCATCTCCAGGGTTGGGATCTTCTCCAGGGGTTGGGATCATCTCCATGGTTTGGAATCATCTTCAGGGCTTGGGATCAGCTCCAGGGCTTGGGATCATCTCCAGGGGTTGGGATCATCTCCAGGGGTTGGGATCATCTCCATGTTTGGAATCATTTTCAGGCCTTGGGATCATCTCCAGAGCTTGGGATCATCTCCAGGGCTTGGGATCATCTCCATGGTTTGGAATCATTTTCAGGGCTTGGGATCATCTCCAGGGTTGGGATCATCTCCATGGTTTGGAATAATTTTCAGGCCTTGGGATCATCTCCAGGAGTTGGGATCATCTCCAGACTTGGAATCATCTTCAGGGGTTGGAATCATCTCCAGGGGTTGGGAACATCTCCAGAGGTTGGAATAATCCCTAGGACTTGGGATCATCGCCATGGTTTGGAATAATTTTCAGGCCTTGGGATCATCTCCGGGGCTTGGGATCATCTCCAGGAGTTGGGATCACCTCCATGGTTTGGAATGATTTTCAGGGCTTTGTATCATCTCCAGGGGTTGGGATCATCTCCAGGGTTGGGATCATCTCCATGGTTTGGAATCATTTTCAGGGCTTGGGATCATCTCCAGGCTTGGGATCATATCCAGGCTCTGGGATCATCTCCAGACTTGGGATCATCTCCAGGGGTTGGGATCATCTCCAGGGGTTGGGATCATCTCCACGGTTGGGATCATCTCCAGGGTTGGGATCATCTCCAGGCTCTGGGATCATCTCCATGGTTGGATCATCTCCAGGATTGGGATCATCTCCAGGGTTGGGATCATCTCCAGGCTCTGGGATCATCTCCAGAGCTTGGGATCATCTCCATGGTTGGGATCATCTCCAGGGCTTGGGATCATCTCCAGGCTTTGGGATCATCTCCAGGCTCTGGGATCATCTCCAGGGCTGGGATCATCTCCAGGGTTGGGATCATCTCCAGGGGTTGGGATCATCTCCATGGTTTGGAATTATTTTCAGGGCTTGGGATCATCTCCAGAGCTTGGGATCATCTCCAGGCTCTGGGATCATCTCCAGGGTTGGGATCATCTCCAGGGCTTGGGATCATCTCCATGGTTGGGATCATCTCCATGGTTGGGATCATCTCCAGGGCTTGGGATCACCTCCCAGCACTCCCAGGACCTCCTGGTGCCCCCACCCCACCCCACCCCATGCTGACCCCAGCCCTCCTTCCCCCGCCAGGTTTTATGAGCCACCCCACCGGCTCCCCCAGCCCGACCCGGGGCTGCGCTCCGGCTTTTCCGAACCCCCGCAAGCCGAGCGCCCCGTGGTCCCTGAGGCCGCCTCCTTCACCTCCTTCACCTCCTTCACCTCCTTCACCTCCTTCACCTCCTTCACCTTGGCCACCTTCTTCTCCTGGAGGGGCCCAAGAATGCTGGGCCTGGAGCTGTCCCACAGCAAGGCTCACCTGCGGGGCGTGGATGGAGCCTCCTCTCCCGCGAGCTGGATGCCGAACCCGCCCGGCCCCGGCGGAGCCGGCGCCGCGGGCTGGGAGCTGTACGGCCAGGAGTCCATCTGGGAGCTGGGTTATCGCTGGGCTGGCTTATCAGGTGTCGGTTTATCAGGAGGTTGCTTTATCAGGGGCTCCTTTACCAAATGGGCGGTTTATCGCAGGCCTGGATTGTCAGGGACTGGATTATCAGGACATTGGTTTAGCAAGCTTATCGGCAGCTCGTTTATCAAAGGTCTGTCTTATCAAGGGTTGGCTTATCAAAGATTTGGCTTATCAGGGACCTGCTTTATCAAAGGACTAGCTTGTCAGGAGCTGGCTTATAAGGAGATGGCTTATCAAGGCCTGGTTTATCAAAGCATTGGCTTATTAAGGGGCTGGCTTATCAGAAGGCTGGCTTATCAAGATGTAATAAATAACTATATAATAATTAATAATAATAATGATAAATAAATAATTATTATTAATTATTATAAATTAAATAAGTAATAAAACTTTTTACTAAATTGATAAAATTAAAACAGTAAACAATCTTGATACATTAATTAACAAATAATAAATAATAATTGGTTTATTAAATAAATAATGAATAAAATGTTTTATAAAATTGATACAATTAAAACAGTCAACAATATTATTGATACAGTAATTAGTATATGGAAATAACAGGGTCAGGCGCTCGGAAAATCTCGCAATGTTACGTAAAGCAGTAGAATTCCTCTCCCCCTAACTCCTAGTGATAAGGGATCACCCAAGAATGCAGTCCCCCCTAACATTAGTAACTTTCTACTCCTTACTAACCAATTACAGTAAAGTAAGACCCCCTGACGTAGAGAAAATCTTTCCCAGTATAAAACCCGACGAGACAGGACAATAAAGGTCTTGAACCGTCCACCATACTGGTGTCTGCGTGTGTTCTTGGCCCGGGCGACCCTGGGGAGTTTGGGCCGCCTCGCCTCGCACCAGAAGTGGTGCCGGGAGCCGGGATCGAACCCGCGCCCGGGGATCGGGGATCGCCTGGCCAGGGGACGGCGGCTGTCGCGGCGGGTCCGATTCCAGCGGAGGGGACGCCCCCGAATCATGGAAGCGATAGCAAAGGTCGTAAGTGAAGCGTGCACACGATGGGGAATTGATTGTAAGCCTAAAGACACGACTCTCGCATTGCCGAGATTGATTAAGCTGGGGGCTATCGAGAGCCCCGGGGATGTTTTACACCCGGAGGTGTGGGATAATTGTACGAAAACCCTGGCCGAGGATACCATATGTTCAGGCTCGGGGAAAGCCCTGAAATCGTGGGGCAGAGTCACGCGGGCTCTGCAGAAAGCTCGAGAAGAGCAAGAAACCGGGAAAGCTGCCAGAAGCTGTTTAATAGCCACTCCGCAGTTGGGGGTGGGGGCAGCGACACAGGCCACCCCGGAAAGTGATCAGATTGCAGACGGGGATGTGCAGGGCCTAGGCGCGTCCCACCTCCCCCCGAGCCCCAGCCCAGAACCCCCGGGAGACCCCCCAACCCCTCCGCGGAGCCTGACAATTCCCAGCCCTCCCTCAGAGCCCCTCGACAAAACCGCGGGCCCTCTACCCGTCCCCCCCCCGCCGATCGCGGACCCAGCACAGGAGGCGGAGCGACGGGCGCAGTGTTTTTGCGGGGGGCCGGCGGAGGGGGCGCGGGAAGCGGCGGGACGGTCAGAAACCGCCCGGATCGATAAAATCTCTCCGCCGCCGTATGGGCTCGAAAATGGCGGCCGGCCTCGTGGTCGGGGCGGAAGAGAAGGGGGGGAAAAGGGCGGAAATGGAGTCAGCCCGCTTAACAACGCATGCGCGGGAGAGCGGGGAGGGAGGGCGGTCCCCGCGGTGGAGGGTGAGACCAATCAGAGCGCTCTATTCAAATTAAGCCCGAATAAGGCAAGGACCTCCCCCAGCAGGGGGCGGGGAGACCCCAGGGGGAGGGAACGGCCCGCCCCCCGCAGGAGGGGGCGGGGTCGGAGCCCGAGCAAAAGGCAGAGCAGCCCGGAAGTGCTCGGTCATTCCACTTCCGACTCCGACTCAGGCTCGAGCGGGGACGAGTCCGAGAGGGAGTTGGGGAGCTCCGGTTTGGATACTGGCCTTAACAGAGGGAGAGCAGCAGCATATACGGTCTCTAGTCGCAGCGTTCCCGCATGGGTGAAGGGGTCATCGGAGAAAGACCGGACCCCGCTTACAGACTGGCGAAAAATAATGATAGCCTGCGCCGAGTACACCCCTTCAGCCAAGCTAGTGTCCCCTGTCCGTGTGAGGGGGGCAGGCGAAAACCAAAGAAGGACCTATTCTCCAGTGAATCCAAAAGAGGTACAGGCGATTATTAAAGCGATTGCAGACAAGGGAATTAATTCTGCCATGGTTAACACACTCATAGACGGCGTTTTTGGGGGGGATGACATGCTTCCCTTTGACATCAAACAAACGTGTAGGATGATATTTGATGGTGCAGGGATGATTGTTTTTGAACAAGAATGGGAGGACAATTGCCTCAAACAGCTAGCCTTGGTAACGGGGGCAGAGCACCCACTGCACGGCTCCAGCATACAGAGGCTAATGGGCACGGACCCCACTGTGATCACCCCCCAGCAACAGGCTGAGGGCTTGCGGGCCCACGAGGTCATGACAACAACCCGTGCTGCCCGAGAAGCCATCCGCGATGCTTCCAAAGTGGTAGCTAAACCATCGCCGTGGTCTTCCATAAAGCAGGGTGAGAGTGAGAGCTTCACTCAGTTTGTGGACAAACTTCAGGCTGCATTAGATTCCTCTGCGTTACCGTCAGAGGCGAAGGGTCCCGTGCTGGCAGACTGCTTACGCCAGCAATGCAACTCGGCCACCAAAGACATTTTAAGATCACTGCCGCCGGGGTCCAACATAGCTGCCATGATCAGACACGTGGCAAAGGAGGAACGCCTTGCTCCCATCCAAGCAGCAGTCCACACTGCAATAACCAGTGTGATGGCGTGCCTTGAGTGTGGCCAGGCAGGCCACGTGGCAGCAAACTGCCCCCAGCCAAGGCGCCCATCAGCAGCTGCTCCACCACAAGAAGGAGAACTTAGGGGACCGTGCTGGGCGTGTGGGAAGAAGGGGCATTTAGCTGAGGAATGCAGATCCAGGCTCCAGGGAAACGGGGGAGGGTGGGGGTGGCCGGGCCGTGTTCAGCCCCCTCCCACCTGGAATGTGCAGCGGCCCAGCTACAGCAACCCCCAGTGGGGCAGGGGGCCCTCGTACCCCATGCCCCCACAGGAGGCAGTCAATTTTACATCCCCACCTACAACGCAGTGCCAGAACTGCACACCACTGTGGTAGCTAGGGAAGAGGTGCTGCGGAAGGTGACGCGATGTGACGGAAAGGCAGGACCCTCTGTTTCCCGTAGATAAGACCCCCAGGTACTCATAGGTAAGAAACTAACAATAGGGATGTGGCCCCGCTAACAATAAGAATGCTGTCCCACTGAAGTCAGCAACTTTCTATCCCTTACCCAGCACTTTTCCACTCCTTACCCAGCACTTTTCCATTCTCTACTAACTACAGATAAGAAAGACAAACCCCTTTTGACGTAGAGACCCCCAAGACTATAAGACCCCATGAGAAGAAGTAATAAACGCCTTTTGACCGTCCACCACGTTGGTGTCAGCGCGTGTCATTGGCCCGAACGGCCCTGGAGAGAGGGCTGTCGAGCTGTACCTCAGAACCAGGTCGCCTGCCTTGGAATAGAAGGCAACACTTCCAGATCGGCAGCGACAAAGCGGACGCCGCAGCCAAAGGCGTCTGGACGTTGCAGGAAGCCCTGAAAAAGGCCCAGATCGAGGAGCAGAGAAAGGCAGAGCTGGAGGACGAGAGGGACCGCGGGAGAGACGTGGGTGAGGAGCTGCAGCAGGGGAAGCAGAAGCTGCCGCAGCGAGCGACGAGGATGAAGCTGGAGGAGGAGGAGGAAGATGTGCGGGAACTGAACGCGCCGTTCCTCAGTGCCAAGTGCGACATGATGATCTGGGACAAGCAAGTCCTGGAGAAGCAGATGATCCTCGAGGAACTGACGGAGGAAGAGAAGCGCCTGAACAAGATGATGGAAACGGAGCGAGAGAAGGGCATGGAGGTCCAGGAGGAGCGGGAGCGCCAGAGGAAGCAGGAGCTGATGAGAGCCCGGCAGGGCATTGTGAAACAGATGGAGCAGAACGTAGAGGAGCGGGCATTGAGGGCTGAGGAGCTGCACCAGGAGGGCCAGAGGCAGCCGGAGCGACTGGAGCAGATGAAAAAGGGAGGATCGGAAGGCCTGGGAGCAGAAACAGGAGCAGGGGACCCACAGGTGGTAATCGGAAACGAGCTAGGAGAGTGGGAACGGGGCTGGAGGCTGATGCTCACAGGGAGAGGGTGCGCAGCTGTCAAAAGGGACGGCAAATTAGGTGGTGTCCACTTAAGTCAATTAAGCCGGACCTCCATAGCGAGCAGAATGAGACTGATGAGAGTTGTGAGTTTCTGTTTACAGGACCTGCTTGTGGGGCATCCTCGTGACGCATACATCCCCGTTCCAGAGGAAAGAGACAGACCACCAAGCCACCAGGCAGCGCCCGAGAGACCCGCACGGGTGAGACCCCAAGCACCAAGGGTGTTTCTGTGTGATTTTGCTGTTGGGGCTTGTTGCCAGAGGGCAAGCCAGCCCAGATCACTACCCCCATCGGCCATTCAGGTGGGTCACGCGACACCTTAGTAGTGACAAGGTGCTCAGAGAAATCACCACGCCAAACACCCCATCCTTCGTGCTCCGCATCACCGACCTGTTTCCAGGACAGCCAAAGGTAGACCCCCATTCCCCACACTCCACACATGTCCTTTCAGGTAGACCATTTAGCCGAGTCAGATTTAGATCCAATCCTTCGTACGTTAGAAGCTACCTTCCTATCCCTGAACGAATCCAACCCTAACCTAACCGAATCCTGCTGGCTTTGTTACGATGTCGAACCTCCCTTTTACGAAGGAGTCGCTCTGAACACTCCCTTCAGTTACCCCACAGCAGATGCACCCAAACAATGTAGATGGGACACCCCCCGCAAAGGAATCACCCTGAGTCAAGTCACAGGCCAGGGCAGATGCTTTGGCAGTGCAACCCTAGCTGGGCGGAAAGGCAACGTCTGCTCCGAAGTTGTCAAACCCAACGGGACAAACAATAAGTGGGTAGTCCCATCCGCACCTGGGATGTGGGTTTGCCAGCGATCCGGAGTGAGTCCCTGTGTGTTCCTTGCCAAATTCGATGCCTCTAACGACTTCTGTGTCCAAGTTCTGATTGTTCCTAGGGCCCTGTGCCGCGCAGATGAAGAAGTGTGCCACCTTTTTGAGGAACCCAGCCGGCTCCACAAAAGAGAAATAATAACAGGTGTAGCTGTCGCAATGCTGCTGGGCCTGGGAGCAGCAGGAACGGCCACAGGAGTCTCAGCCTTGGCGACACAGCACCAAGGACTGTCACAGCTGCAGGCAACGATTGACGAGGACCTGCAGAGGATCGAGAAACCCATCTCCCTTTTAGAGAAGTCAGTCTCCTCACTCTCAGAAGTGGTCTTGCAGAACAGGCGAGGACTGGACCTCCTGTTCATGCAGCAAGGAGGCCTGTGTGCCGCCTTGAAGGAGGAGTGCTGCTTCTATGCAGACCACACGGGAGTCGTGAGAGACTCCATGGCAGAACTCCGGAACAGACTGGCTCAGAGACAGAGAGACAGGGAAGCCCAGCAGGGTTGGTTCGAGTCCTGGTTCAATCGATCACCATGGCTGACCACCCTAATTTCTACCCTAACAGGTCCATTGGCAATGCTACTTTTAGCTGTCACCTTCGGACCATGCCTGCTGAACAAGCTGGTCTTGTTCATTCAGACCCACCTAGAACGGGCCAACATCCTGTTCATAGGCCGGCAACAACTGCTGTGAATTCGACCAGGGAACGCTGCCAGTCACAAGATTTTCTACCCAGGTTCACCAAACCCCTTTCCTTGTCGACAACCCCATGCCTCAGCCCAGTACCTATGTGTATGACTACTTCGTTCATTTGTAAAAAAGGGGGGGAGATGTGGTAGATAGGGTCAGGCGCTCGGAAAATCTCACCATGTCACGGAAAGCAGCAGGATTCCTCTCCCCCTAACTCCTAGTGATAAGGGATCACCCAAGAATGCAGTCCCCCCTAACATTAGTAACTTTCTACTCCTTACTAACCAATTACAGTAAGGTAAGACCCCCTGACGCAGGGCAAAAACTTTCCCGGTATAAAACCCGACGAGACGGGACAATAAAGGTCTTGAACCGTCCACCATACCGGTGTCTGCGTGTGTTCTTGGCCCGAGTGACCCTGGGGAGTTTGGGTCGCCGTGCCGTCTCCTCAGAACCAGGCCGCCTCGCCTTGCATCAGAAGGCGGCAATAATAAATAAAATGTTTTATAAAACTGATAAAATTAAAACAGTCAACAATATTGTTGATACAGTAATTAATATATGGAAATAATAAGTAATTAATACATGGAAATAATAAAACAGTTTAAAAGTTGAAATGTCAAAAACAAAGGGAGAGGAGGGGCTCCACCCCCTCTTCCCTGCAGATGTCTAAGGACAGCAGGAAAAACCAAGAGATATCAGTTACCAAAAATCAACAGAAAGAAGGGAAAAATCTGGTTGGGTCCCAAGAAAACGCCAGCTACAACAGATATTTAAATAATCTCTATTCTTTAGAGATTTATAGGTATAATAGAGATTTCTTGCTTTGATGCTTAAACGCAGTAATATGTTAGTTTTTGCTTCCTTTGTACCGGCTTGATGCACATGTGTAACCCAAGGGTGAATTAAAGGACGAAGAGGAAAAGGAGAGGCCTTCGTCAGCAACTTTGGCAAGCTCGTACGTGAGGTGGCAAAGGGTCCAGAGCCCTGCACTCCGTACCCCGCCGTTATCTTTCGCTTATGCGCTGTTTTTGGAACCAAATTATTTTTATTATTTTAATAAATACCCCTTATTTTTAATCAAATGATTTTGTCAATGTATATTTTTTAAACTATTCGATTAAAAATTGCTGCTATCTCAAATATTGTTGGGTTTTTTCTTACGATGGGATAATGGGGCAAACATAACAAGGGGGTTGGTTTATCAAGGGGCTGGCTTATCAGGGGATTGGTTTATCAAGGCGCTGGCTTATCAGGGGCTGGCTTATCAGGAGCTGGCTTATCAGGGGGCTGGCTTATCAGGAGGTTGGCTTATAAAGGGGCTTGCTTATCAGGACGTTGCCTTATCAGGGGATTGGTTTATCAAGGCGCTGGCTTATCAAGGGCTGGGTTATCAGGGGCTGGTTTATCAGGGGTTGCCTTATCAGGCATTTCCCTCCTTTCCCCCCCCTCACATTTCCCTCCCTTTGCCCCCTCACATTTCCTTCCCTTTTCCCCCTCATGCTTTCCATTTCCCCCTCACGTTTTCCCCCATTTTCTCCATCACATTTCCCCCCATTTTCTCCCTCACGTTTCCCTCCCTTTTCTCCCCTCACATATCCTGAATTTTTTCTCATTTTTTTCTCCCTTCCCCACCTCACATCTCCTACTCTTTTGTCCCCTCACGTTTCCTGCTGTTCTCACCTGATATTTCACACTTTCCCCCTCACATTTTCTGCCCTTTTCCCTCTCGCACTTCCTGCCTTTCCCCCTTACACTTCCTGCCCCTTCCTCCCCTCACATTTCCCATTCTTTTGTCCCTTCACGTTTCCTGACATTTTTTCTACTCACTTTTCCCACTCATTTTCCCCTCTAGTTTCCCATTTGAAATCTCACTTTTCCTACCCTTTTCTCCCCTCACATTTCCCACCCTTTCCCCCCTCATGTTTCCCACTCTTTTCTCCCCTCACATTTCCCGCTGCTCTTTTCTCCCCTCATGTTTCCCACCCTTTTTTCTCTCAATTTCCCACCCTATTTTCCCCCACATTTCCCATTTTTTACCTCACATTTTCTGCCTTTCCCCCCCGTCATGTTTCTCACCCTTCCCCCCCTCATGTCTCCCACTCTTTTCTCCCCTCACTTTTCCTGGCATTTTTTCCTCTCACTTTTCCTATAATTTTCCCCCTTACATTTCCCATTTTTTTACCTCATGTTTCCCGCCCTTTTTCCCTCATGTTTCCCATCCTTTCCTCCCCTCACGTTCCCTGCTCTTTTCTCCCCTAACATTTCCCTCCATTTTCTCCCCCTCACATTTCCCAAAATTTTTTCCCCTCACCTCTCCCACCTTTTTGCTCCTGCCTTTTTCTCCCCTCATATTTTCCCCCCAAAATTGGCATTTCCCCTCAAGTCTTCCACTCCTGGCTGTCTCCATGTCCATCCCTTTCACTGCCATCACAGCCCTTGGTCTTTTTTACCATCCATAATTTTGGCAGCTCAGGACTCTTTCTTTGTTGCATTGCTGCTTTTAATAAGTTATTCCCTATAAATAAAATGAATCTGTATATAATATAAAAGAAATTGTTCGTTATGTAACACCTTATATAAGAAGGGATCCACACATGGAACGTTCAGTGTGGAACACTGGGGGTGTCACAATGGTCACTCGGCGACACCTCCCGTGTTCCAAAGGATCTGTTGGTGGGACAGCAACTCCCAACCCTCAGTGTCCGGCAGGACAGCGACCAGAGAGGACGCGAGTGCGCAGCTGGCTGACAAACCTGCGAGCACAGCTCACCTCTTGCCTAAAATTAATCCGATTTTCACCCGACTACACTTACCTCCCATTCCCTAGAGATATCCCTCCTTCTCTAGAATGGAGGAGACATCTCCAAGCCAGCCCATCGTGGGCTGGGAGAAGCCAGAGGCTCCTAAAAAGAGCAAATATGAAGCGGAGCCCATCGAGATGACCATGGTGGAGCATCTCAGTGAGTGAGGGGCCCTGAGGGATTGGGCGGGGCTGGGGCCTAACAGCCAAGGGAAGCCATTTTCTGCTCCTCCCTCTCTGCTGTCACAGCACTCCCTGAATTTCTCCCTTCTCTCCCTCTTTGTTAGATGATAGCTGGATTCCTACTTATGCTCGCCATTCCGTGGAGTTCATCTATGACTTTGCCACCGACCCTAGCAAGGTATATCCACATTGAATGGTGGTTGGCTCTGCTCCCTCAAGGCCCTAGGTGTCCTCGTGCTGATCCATTGTCACTGTCCCCCCAGTTCCAGGAGGAGGAGCAGAAGGAGGAGTTCCTCCACAGCATCTCCAGCCTGTGCAGAGAGTCCATTGTCCATGATTTCTCTGAGGACCTGACTGATTTCTGCAATAAACACAACCTGGTGGACATGATTGAGGTGAGGGGGCAGGGACCCTCATTGCCCTGTGAGGGCAGGGCATGGCTCTGGTGGCACTGGGTGCTGGCAGCTGCCACGTTCCAACCCAGCTGTGCTCCGCAGAACTTGCTGAATTTGGAGCCCAAGGATGAGATTTGCAATCGGCTGCGGCGCCTTGCCATGCTTGCCTTTGCTGGACTGAGGTAAAGGCCCAAAGGCCCTCAGGCCCTTCCCTTCCTTTCCCTCCATTTTTCCTCTCACTTTTCCCACTCTTTTTTCCCCTCCAAATTCCCATTTTTCAATGGGAATTGAAAAAGGCAGCACTTTCAGCGGTGCTGCAGGGGACATTGAGGCTCCCAACACCAGTGTCCAACTAGGCCTCTCTCTCTCGGCAGCACCATCGGGGCACTGCTCGACATCCAAAAGGTTTTAAGACTCTGCTTCAACAGCGTCTTTTTCCTTCGTCCATGCGAGGAAATGCCAGACGACCAAGCAAACCTCTGTACTCGGGTGAGTTTTGGGAGAACTCGAGGAGCTCCCAGGCCTTCTGGGCTGCTCCTGGGCTGAAGATTCAGTCTCAGCTTTGCACCCTCCTTTCCTCATCCCTTGCTGGGTCCCAGCACTGCCCGTTCCTGTGTCCCCTCCTCACGTGCTGAGGTCACGTCAGCGTCCTGGCGGTGCGAGGGACAGCAGAGTCACCGGCGCTGTTCTGTGTCACCCGCAGGCCCTGCTCACCATGGACACCATGCTGCAGGTGATGGTGCTCAACTCTCCTGGCGCCAAGAGCCGCGAGATGCTGCAGGACATCTTCGAGGTCTGCCCTTCTCTGAATTGCTATGAATTTTAAATTAAGGGGATTTAATTTAATTTAATTTAATTTAATTTATATTAATTTAATTTATTTTAATTTAATTTATTTTAATTTAATTTAATTTAACTTAATTTAATTTAATTTAATTTAATTTAATTTAATTTATTTTAATTTAATTTATTTAAATTAAATTAAATTAAATTAAATTAAATTAAATTAAATTAAATTAAATTTAATTTAATTTAACTTAATTTATTTTAATTTATTTTAATTTAATTTAATTTAATTTATTTTAATTTAATTTAATTTAAATTATTTTAAATTAAATTAAATTAAATTAATTTTAAATTATTTTAAATTAATTTAATTTATTTTATTTTAAATTAAATTAAATTAAATTAATTTTAAATTAATTTAAATTTCAAATTTTAAATTAATTTAAAATTAATTTAAATTTTAAATTTTTAATTAAGTTGCTTGCTTAATTAAATTTAAAATTAAATTAAATTAAATTAAATTTATTTTATTTTAATTTAATTTAATTTAATTTATTTTAATTTAAATTAAATTAAATTAAATTAATTTTAAATTTATTTTAAATTAATTTAATTTATTTTAATTTAAATTAAATTAAATTAAATTAATTTTAAATTAATTTTAAATTAAAATAAATTTAAATTTAAATTAGGTTGCTTGTGCCTTGGTTTGGAAAGACAGGAGTCTGCTAAGCTTCTCCTGAAATGGAGAATGTAAACTTTCTTTACTTTTCTGAATTGCTATAAATTTTAAATTAAGGGGATTTAATTTAATTTAATTTAATTTAATTTAATTTAATTTAATTTAGTTTAATTTAATTTTATTTTATTTTATTTATTTAAATTAAATTAAATTAATTTGAAATTAATTTTAAATTAATTTTAAATTAATTTAAATTTTAAATTTTAAATTAAGTTGCTTGTGCCTTGGTTTGGAAAGACAGGAGTCTGCTAAGCTTCTCCTGAAATGGAGAATGTAAACTTTCTTTATTGTTCTGAATTGCTATAAATTTTAAATTGCTATAAATTTTAAATTAAGTGGATTTAATTTAATTTATTTTAATTTAAATTAAATTAAATTAAATTAAATTTAAATTAATTTAAAATTAATTTAAATTTTAAATTTTAAATTAAGTTGCTTGTGCCTTGGTTTGGAAAGACAGGAGTCTTCTACGCTTCTCCTGAAATGGAGAATGTAAACTTTCTTTATTGTTCTCAATTGCTATAAATTTTAAATTGCTATAAATTTTAAATTAAGGGGATTTAATTTAATTTAATTTAAATTAAATTAAATTAAATTAATTTTAAATTAATTTAAATTTTAAATTTTAAATGAAGTTGCTTGTGCCTTGGTTTGGAAAGACAGGAATCTGCTAAGCTTCTCCAGAAATGGAGAATGTAAACTTTCTTTACTTTTCTGAATTGCTATAAATTTTAAATTAAGGTGATTCAATTTAATTTAATTTAAATTAAATTAATTTAAAATTAATTTAAAATTAATTTTAAATTAATTTAAATTTTAAATTTTTAATTAAGTTGCTTGTGCCTTGGTTTGGAAAGACAGGAGTCTGCTAAGCTTCTCCAGAAATGGAGAATGTAAACTGCCCTTTACTTTTCTGAATTGCTATAAATTTTAAATTAAGGAATTTAACTTAATTTAATTTAAATTAATTTTGAATTGATTGAAATAATTTAAATTTTAAATTTTTAAATAAGTTGCTTGTGTCTGGGTTTGGAAAGACAGGAATCTGCTAAGCTTCTCCAGAAATGGAGAATGTAAACTTTCTTTACTTTTCTAAATTGCTATAAGTTTTAAATTAGGAGTTCTCAGGCAAAATAAAATATGGGAGCAGGAAACAACAGTTCTTTTAAAAAACAAAAAAGGATAAAATAAACAATGCAGGGCTCTAGAACAACAGTCAGAACTCAACCTGACACCTTGCGTTGGTAGCAGTCTAATTGGAATCGTGGCTGCAGTCTTCCTCAGCTGTCAGGTGTGGTTCTGTTGGAGCAGGGTTCTGTTTTCTTGTGGAAAAGGAAACAGAATTACAGTGTTCTTCAGAATTACGGTGTTCTTCAGAATTAGTGTTCTTCAGAATTACGGTGTTCTTCAGAATTACGGTGTTCTTCAGAATTACAGTGTTCTTCAGAATTAGTGTTCTTCAGAATTAGTGTTCTTCAGAACTACAGTGTTCTTCAGAATTACAGTGTTCTTCAGAATTACGGTGTTCTTCAGAATTAGTGTTCTTCAGAACTACAGTGTTCTTCAGAATTACAGTGTTCTTCAGAATTACGGTGTTCTTCAGAATTACAGTGTTCTTCAGAATTAGTGTTCTTCAGAATTACGGTGTTCTTCAGAATTACAGTGTTCTTCAGAATTAGTGTTCTTCAGAATTACAGTGTTCTTCAGAATTAGTGTTCTTCTGAAGATCTTTTGGAAGAGAAGAAGCAGCTGCAGTTTTTTCTGGGGAATCCAGTGGAGAAAGCCGTGCTGGTGTTTCTGGATTATAAATGCTTGGCTCCTCCCTCTGGGCGGAGCATCTCACGATGGGATGTTACAGTTCTTATCAGTCACGCACTGATATTTAATAGCTTGTTATCAGCAAAAGTTCTTTCCTTTTTCTTTTGCTTCTCACCTGCAGCTTCTCTGTTGGCAGGTTCTGCTGGATTACCTGCTGTCTGACATGGCAGAAGTGCAGGAGAGGGCCATGGGCAGGATTAAGGCACTCTGCCATCTGCTGACCGAGACTGCCGCCAAGGTGGTAACCCTGGTCACCCTCCATCCCCGTGTCCTGGCACCGCCACAGCCCCAGAATTGCCTTCAAGCCTCACCTCAACCCTTCTCTTCTTCCTCAGGATGATGAAGATGAGGATGAAGAAGATGCTCCCAGAGCACAGATCCAGATCCCAGTCCTGGGCAAGCTGCTGGGCAATCTGTTTTTCAAGTTGTTCAAGCCAAATGAAAGCATGTCAACGGTGGTGGAAATTCTCTGCACCCTCATGACATTCCTCTCTGAGCAGAAAAGTAAGATAAGCTGTGGTGGGCTGCATTCCCCGCTTAAACCTATTTGTCCTCCTTGGCCTTGTGATGGCCTTTTGGCCTCTTGATGCCACCATCACTTCTTTTTAGGTGACAATCCAGAGAGTTATGTCCAGCCCCCAGAAGATTGGGAACCTGAGATCACCTCCTGGGTGAACGCATCCAACGCCTGGAAAGTTGAGGTATGGAGCCGTCCCACCTTGCTGGGGCTCTCACCTGTGGTATCAGCGGGGGATTTGTGTGTGAAAAAGGGCACGGAATCAATGGGGACGTCCCTGGTGAAATGAGAATTGTGAGGAATTGTGGGTAAAAAATGGGAGGAAAGGGCCGGAAATGTGAGGGCACAAAATGGCGGGGAATGTGGGGAGAAAATGGTGGGGAATGTGAGGGGGAAAAGTGGGGGGAAAGTGGGAGTAATGTGAGAGGAGAAAAGGGAGGGAAATCTGAGGGGGGCGACAAGGGAGGGAAATGTGAGGGGAGAAAAGTGGGGGAAATATGAAGGGAGAAAAGGATGGGAAATGTGAGAGGAGAAAAAAGACAGGAAACGTGATGGGAGAAAAGTAGGGGAAACGTGATGGGAGAAAAGTAGGGGAAACGTGAGGGGAGAAAAGTAGAGGAAATATGAGGGGGTAAAATGGCACTGTCTGGCACTGGCCTCTGCTCCCTTCCTTCCTGCCCCAGGCCTTTGGGAGATACCTTGGGCCAGATGAGAGGATGGGAGTCATCCTTGAGGCCATCGAGATCTTGGGACGCTCCAGCCTCAAGAACAAGGATGGGCCAGTGGAGTTTCTGGAGGAGGTCATGAATTCCCCTGAGATGTGGCTGATGGATGTAAGTGACCTGTGGTGGGATTGCTTTGTCTTTGAGCCCTGTCAGGTTCCTGCCTCCATTCCCCTCCTGAAGCCACCTTGAGGCAGCTTAGCCAGGTCTGCCTCACCTGCCCTTGCTGTTGTTGCTGTCTGTGCTTTTCCCTGGTATTTTGTCCAGGGTGCTGATTCCAAATCTCTGTTCAGATCTGGAATTAACACCTTTTTGCCATCTGTGCCTGCTTATTTTATCTGAATTTCCTTCTTTGGCAGTGCTTTGAGATGGGTTAACTGCATTATTTAAAGGGAAGGGCAGGGCAGCCCAAGATGCAGCAGCACCACCCTGACTTGTGTTCCCTGCAGGTGCCAAAGGTGGTGAGACACATCTTTCAGTACTACAACGAGCAAAACACAGCAACCGCTAACAACTTTCACTCCCTCCTTATCTTCATGGCGAATAAGTGGACTGAGAAGGTCACCACCACAGCTCTGGAGGCCACACCAAATTTCAGGTACTGGCCCTGATCACCCGGAGGGCTGTTTCCCTGTGGGGAGATTATGGCTGCCAGAGCCAAGCCCAGGCTGTGCGGCCGTGGTGACAGCGCTCTGCCTTGCAGTGACAAAGTCAGCCTGTGGAAGGCCATGTTCTCTGCGCGCCAAACTCTGGAGAAGGTTTTGAAGGAGCTGCAAGTCCAAGTCCAGGACTGGCAGGAAGACATCATCACCGGGCAGCAGAAGTCGTGCCTCACTTTCTTATCTGTGAGTCCTCAGGGAAAGTCCTCGTGGCCTTGCCCTCAGCCGTGCCAGGGGAGCCCTGCCAGCTCTCTGCTGCTTTTTTTCCAGATGCTGACCTACGGTGATGTGCTGGAGAACAGAGTAAGGCCACTCTACAAGAACTTGAGGCTTGTGAAGTCTCCAAAAAAGGAAATGGTCCCTCTGGTCCTCAGGGCTCTGGAGACGCTGTCGGAGAACGCCGATACGGTGAGCAGGCGTCTGTCAGGGACAGAATGTGGAACTTGGACTCTGAGGCCTCAGAGAAGATGGTGGCTTGGGATGGTGCTGGGGGTGGCTGCTCTGAACGCCCTGCCTGCCATGATGTGGCCTGGTGGATGTTTTGAGAGCTGAAATTCTCACAGAATGGGAAACTCTCTTGTACACAGGCAAAAAAAATGAAAAGTCTCCTGCCGGAGATGCTGAAATTCCTGGGAAATTGGTCCTGGGACATTTCAGTGATGGCTCTGGACACCTTCCGCAACGTTCTGGGGCAGCTGAAGAAGAAAGAGGCCAGCGGCATGGCTTTGAAGGCCGTGCAGAGGCTCTGGAAACTCTTTGATGCGGTAAGGCTGAGTCTGACACCACAGAGGGGCCCTGGGAGCAGCACTGGGAGCAGGTTCTGCTTCTCTGGGCTCTCCTGGGATGGATTCTGGGCACAGGAAACATGAGGGGAATAAAGGGAAATGTGAGGGAGAAAAGGGTGGGAAATGTGAGGGGAGAAAAGGGAGGGAAACGTGAGGGGAGAAAATGGTGGGGGAACATGAGGGGAGAAAAAAGGGCAGGAAAAATGAGGGGGGAAAGGGTGGGAAACATGAGGGATGAAAAGAGGGAAACGTGATGGGAGAAAAGAGTGGGAAATACAAGGGGAGAAAAAGGGTGGGAACATTGAAGGGAGAAAAGGATGGGAAATGTGAGGGGAAAAAGGCAGGAAAGATGAAGGGAAAAGGGAAATATGAGGGGGAAAAGGGTGGGAAATGAGGGGAGAGAAAGGAAGGAAATTTAAGGGTAGAAAAAGGATGGGAAGCCTCAGTTCAGCCCCTCGTGGCCGCGGGCAGGGAGCCATTGTGTGCAAAGCTCACCTTTCCTCCTCCCTAACCAGAGAGAGGAGTGTCTGCGGGAGCGCTCCATCTCCCTCTTCAGGGAGCTGCTGGGCAAAACCACATGGAGAGACAAGGAAGCCATGAGGAGAAACTCATGGAAGGTCCTGGTGCAGCTTGTTCTTCACATGAGTGACCAGGCCCCCAGCGTGGCCCAGGTACCGATGTCTGAGCATGGCTGACACTCCTCAGGGGTCCCGGCCATTTTGGTGTGGGCTCCTCCCACAGGCCCTGGTGTCACCTCACACCTTCTGTTCCCCAGGCCTCCAAGGAAGCTGTGGTGGCTGTAGCAGAGCTCCTCAAGTGGAAAGAGCTCAAGGAGCTGGCGCAGAAAGAGCAGATATGGAAGATGGGCGAGTGCTTGGTGAGGATGAGCCTCAGGCTGGGAGAGGGATGTGAGGGATGTGAGCTCTGCATGTGGGCCCAAAGCCTGGAGCCTCCTCCATGTCCCCTCCGTGACCTTGGGATGAGGGAGGGCTCATGGCGGTGCTCTGAGGAATGCTCACACCTTTGTCCTCTCTCCAGCTGGCCAAGGACAGCAGCAGGGCTGAACAATATGTGCTGGACAGCCAGCCCTACCTGCTGAGCCCTCAGGCCTCGATGCGAGAGGCTGCCCTCAGGTTCTTAGGTGAGTCCCAGTCCCCAGGATCCCTCTTGTGCCCTCCCTGCCATCACAGGTGGCTTTGGTGGCCATCTTGCCTGGTTCCACCCCCGGGCTGCTGAGGGGAGGGCAGGGCGGCCATGCTGATGAGGAGCAGGGCTGATGGAGCTTTGTGCCCAGGGCTGGCTGCACGGCGCCTGACAGAGCGCAACGAGGGGACCATGGCTGCCCTCCTCACGGGTGAGTGAGTGGGGAGCCCTGGGGGATTGTTATGGGGGGAATAAAGGGAAATGTGAGGGGATAAAAGGGTGGGAAATGGGAGGGGAGAAAAAGGCGGGAAACATGACGGGAGAAAAAGGGAGAGAAACATGAGGGGAGAAAGGGGTAGGGAAGGTGAGGGGAGAAAATGGTGGGGAACATGAGGGGAGAAAAGAGAGGGAAACATGATGGGAAAAAGGCAGAAATGTGAGGGAGAAAAGGGAGAGAAACATGAGGGGAGAAAAAGGGAGAGAAACATGAGGGGAAAAAAGGGAGGGAAATGTGAGGGGACAAAAGGGAGGGAAACGAGGGGGAAAAAGGCAGGAATGTGAGGGAGAAAAGGGAGGGAAAGGTGAGGGGGAAAAGGCAGGAATGTGAGGGGAAAAAGGGAGGGAAAGGTGAGGGGAGAAAAGAGAGGGAGAGGTGAGGGGAAAAAGGCAGGAATGTGAGGGATAGAAGGGAGGGAAACATGAGGGGAGAAAAGGGAGGGAAAGGTAAGGGGAGAAAAGGGTGGGAAAATTGAGGGCAGAAAAGGGCAGGAAATGTGAGGGGAGAAAAGGGAGGGAAACGCTTCCACAAGGCCTCATCTGGGCTCCGTTTTTGTTGTAGAGCTTGGATTAATGGAAACACGAGACAAGGACCCCTCCATCGCTGCCCTGGCAGCTCAGACCGGCCTGATCCTCAGCTCTCTGAAGGATCGGCGCAAATCGGGATTGTCCCTGCGTGGGCTGTGCCGCTGGTGCCGCTGAGCAGAGAGGGACCTTCCTTGCCAGGGACACCGACTCCAACACCTGCTGAATCATCATCATCATCATCATCATCATCATCATCAGACAAAGGATGGCCTGGCTTTTGAAGGTCCCTCTCAAAGGCACAGCCAGGCCGGTCAGAATGAGGACAGAGATCCAGATTCTAGTCCTGGGGAAGCTGCTGGAACATCTTTTCAAGGCGCTCTAGACACGAAAATCTGATTTATGCCTCTGGATGGCCTCAGCCAAGGTCATCTGTTGGCAGGAAGACAAGAGGAGCTAGCGTGGCCACATGACCCCGATGCATCTGCTGGTCCTTTCGGGCTCTGCTACTGTCACAGAACCTGAAATACTCTGAAATATCTGAAATATTCTGAAATATTGCAGGCCACAGAGAAGAATCCTCAGAGCCTGGATCTGGCTCTCTGAAATCCTCAGGGAGGAGTTGGTGTGGTTGGATCCAAGCCCAGCCACAGACCACTCTGAACCCCCTACATCTATTATTAGTTTAGATAGATAATTTAGATAAGTAAACAAGATAGATAAATTATATATGTTACTAGCAAGGATATATTAGTAACACATATATATTATTAATAGATATTACGTATTTTATGAAAATATAAACATTAGGAATATATACATGAGGATTATATACATGAGGAATATATACATTAGGAATATATATGTTAGGAACATATACGTTAGGAACATATACGTTAGGAACATATACGTTAGGAACATATACGTTAGGAACATATACATTAGGAACATATATGTTAGGAACATATGTTATGAATATAATAAATATTATTGATGTCTATTATATGTAGTAGTTTGATATATATATTATCTTTTTAAATAAAATAACGAGCTTACCTAAATTGACTACAGAATTGATAATGAGTGCACCATACAGGTGCAGAGGAACTTGGTGGGGAAAAAGTGAGAATTATGGGTGGGAAAAGTGAGAAGGAAAGGGTGGGAAATGTGAGGGAAAAAATGGTGGGGAATGTGAGGGCAGAAAAGGGCGGGAAAAAGGCTGGAAATTGAAGGCAAAAAGGAGATTAAACTTGAGTGAAAAAGATGGGAAATGAGAGAAAGAAAAGGTATGAAACAGAAGGGGAGAAATGGTGGGAAACATGAGGGGCAAAAAGGGCAGGAAACATCAGGGGGGAGAAAAGGGAAGAAAATGTGAGGGGGAAAGGTGGGGGGGAACGTGAGGGGAGAAAAGGCAGCAAATTGAAGGCAAAAAGGACAATAAATCGAGTGAAAAGGACAGGAAAAGAGAGGACACAAAGTATAAAACAGAAGGGGAGAAATGGTGGGAAACATGAGGGGAAAAAGGGGAAGGAAATGTGAGGGGAAAAAGGAGGGGAAATGTGAGGGGAGAAAAAGGGGGGGAAACATGAGGGGAAAGAAAGGTGGGAAATGGAAGGCAAAAAGGAAAGTAAACTGGAGTGAAATGGAGGGAAATGAAAGGAAGGAAAGGTAGGAAACAGAAGGGGAGAAAAGGTAGGAAATGTGAGGGAGACAGGGGTGGAAAATGTGAGGGGAAAAAGGGAAGGAAACGTGAGGGGAGAAAAGAGCAGGAAACGTGAGGGGACACAATGGTGGCGATCATGAGAGGCCAAAAGGGCAGGAACTGTGAGGGGGAGAAGAGTGGGAAATGGAAGGCAAAAAGGACAGTAAACTTGAGTGAAAAGGGCAGAAAATGAGAGGAAGAAAAGGTAGGAAACAGAAGGGGAGAAATGGTGGGAAAAATGAGGGGAGAAAGGGGAAGGAGGCATGAGGGGAAACAGCGGGAAATGTGAGGGGAGAAAAGGGGGGGGGGAATGTGAGGGGAAAGAAAGGTGGGAAATGGAAGGCAAAAAGGAAAGTAAATTGGAGTGAAAAGGACTCACTTAATGATGGAAATTAAAGGGGAGAAAAGGGAAACATGAGGGGGGAAAAGAGCGGGAAACGCGAGGGGACAAAATGGTGGGGATCATGAGGGGCCAAAAGGGCAGGAAATCTGAGGGGGAAAAGTGGGAATTGGAAGGCAAAAAGGACAGTAAACTCAAGTGAAAAGGATGGGAAATGAGAGGAAGAAAAGGTATGAAACAAAAGGGGAGAAATGGTGGGAAATATGAGGGGAGAAAGGGGCAGGAAATGGGAGGGGAAATAGAGCAGGAAACTGCGAGGGGAGAAAAGAGCGGGAAATGTGAGGGGACAAAAGGGCGGGAAACGTCAGGGGAGAAAAGGGGGGAAATGTGAGGGGAGAAAACGCACCAAATTGAAGGCAAAAAGGATGGTAAACTTGAATGAAAAGGATGGGAAATGAGAAGAAGAAAAGGTATGAAACAAGGGGAGAAAAGACGGGAAATGTGGGGGGAGAAAAAAGCAGGAAATGTGAGGGGAAAAACGGTGAAAAATGTGAGGGGAGAAAAGTGAATGAAACATGAGGGGGAAAAAGACAGGAAACAGGAAGAAAAATAGGTGTAAAAGATAAAGGGAAAAAATGCAAATAACATGAGGCCAAAAATGATGGGAAATGTGAAGGGACAGAAGGGCGGGAGGTGTGAGAGGAAAAATGGTTGGAAGCTTGAGGGGAAAAGGGTGGGAAATGTGAGTAAAAATGGAGAAAATGTGAGAAAAATGACCAAAAAAGAGCCCTGGGGTGCTTGGATTCCTTAATGCTGCCACGGCCAAAGCAAATCCTTGCAGGGGATTCTGTGGGAATTTGGGGGGTCCTGCTTGGGTGTGTATTTGTGTGCATTTTGAGGATCTCAGACCCCCTCTCCAAATTATGAGACTCTTCCAAATTGCCCCCCAAATTGTGTGACCCCCCCCCCCCTCAAAAAAATTCAACCCCAAGACTGAACCGCCCCAACCCATGTAAGCCCCCAAAATCAGAACTCTGTTTTCACGATTTCAAATTGTGTGCACTGAAATCGGAGATCCCACCCCAAAAATGAGACCCCCATTATGGGACCCTCAACCCAGAGTTGAGTGACTCCCCCAGATCCGACCCCCCCCCCAAATTGTGTGACCTCCCCCCCTACCAAAATCATGACCCCCCCCCCCACCCCCCACCTCCCCAAATTCCCCTTTTTTCGCCCCAAAAAAACTCACGGAGCCTCAGCAACGATAAAAAGGTCTCGGCAACACCCACGACACGCCCGTCACGATACACCGTAGAAAATGGGGGGGGGTACCGGGGGGGGGCCCCTCAACCCCCCCAAAACCCCCCAAAAACCCCGCGGGGGGGGGGGGTGGGGAGGAAAGGAGGGAAGGGGTGTGGGGAGGGGGCCCCAATATATATAATAATAATAATAATAATAATAATAATTAAAAAAAACCCCGAAATGAACAAAAAAATGGGGAGAGGGTGGGGGGGGGGAAGGAGAGAAGCTCCCCCCCCAAATTGAGGGGGGGGAAGGAAATAACCCCCCCCATGGTGGGGGAGGGGTTGTGTGTTGGACACCTGGGGGGGGGGGGGGAATTTGACCCCACCCAGGGGGGGCAAATTTTGGGGAGGGGGTAAATTTACCCCTGGGGGGGTATAAATGCCCCGGGAGGGAGGGGGGGAATTACCCCGGGGGGGGGCAAATGCGACCCCCGGGGAGGGGTCGGGGGGCAAATACAATATGATACATAGAGACTTTGACCATATACACTATTTACAGACCCCCCTCCCCAAAATCCCGGGTGGGGTGGGGGGGGATAAGGGGGGTCCCCGCACCCCCCCAAAATCCTTGGGGGGGGGGGGGTGTTTGGGGGGTGTCCCCTCCCTTTGAACCCCCCCAAATTCATCCGGGGGGGGCAACTTGGCAATAAATAGCTCGGTGAGGGGGGGTTGGGGGGGGCTGATGGTGATTTTGGGGACCCCTCCCCATCCCTTGGCAGGGCCCCCCCCCACTCTGAACCCCCCCTGGACCCGCCCCCAAATTTATGTACAGCTTCCCCTCAAGGGGGGGTGAGGGGTGGTCCCGGAAAGGGGGAGGGGGCGCAAATTTTGGGGGACCCCCCCCTCCCCAAAAAAAAACCCTGTTGGCTGCCTGGGATTTTGGGGGACACCGATGTTGGGGCACCCCCCCCCTCCAAAAACTGGGGATCCCCTCCCCAAAATTGGGGCCCCCCCCGGGCGGAGAGAGGGGGGCTGCGAATAGACATTTATACATATTTATAAATAGGGGGGGCTCCGCCGGGGGGGCGTTTCTGGGGGACCCCCCGATTTGGGTGGGGGTGGGGACACCCTTTTTTTTTGGGGTGGGGGGTCCCTGTACCTCTGCCAATTTCCAGAGCCCCCCACCCCAGAAAAAAAGGGGAGGGGGACACACAGACCCTGCTGGGGTGATTTTGGGGGGGGTCCCTAAAAAGGGGTGCCTCAATTTTGGGGGGGCTGTACCCAAAGAGGGGGGATCCGCAAATGTGTGGGGGGTCCCAACTTTTGGGTGCAGCTCGTGGGGGGAGCTGTCCCCAATTTTGGGAGGGGGGGGGGTCGTTGTGTCCTGGGAGGGTCCCCAACTCTGTCAGAAAATGGGGGGGTTCCCCCAAAGCTGTCCTTGCTTTTGAGGTGTTCCCATTTTTGGGGTGTCCCTACTCTTTGGGGGTGTCCCCATTTTTGGGGTGTCCCCATTTTTGGGGTGTCCCTACTCTTTGGGGGCGTCCCCATTTTTGGGGGGGCCCTCAGGGGATCCCCCTATTCCTGGGGGACGAGGTTCTGTCCCACTCCCCCTCCTTTGGGCGTGCCCCCCAAATCTTGGGGACCCCTCCCAAATTTTGGGGGACCTCCCCGAGTTCTGGGGACCCCCCTGATGTTTTTGGGGTGCCCTAGGGGGGGTCTCAAGTGTGTCCCCACTGCAGGAGCTTCGATGCTTATCCCAACCACCTCCCCCCATTTTGAGGGGCTTTTGGAATAGTCCAAATTTTTGGGGTGGTGGTCCCCCCCATATTTTGGGGTGCAATTTTTTTGGGGGGCGATCCCCCCCATATTTTGGGGTGCCCCGTCCACATTGTGTCACCATGTGGGAGGTTCAGTCCTTGTCCCCTCTGCCATTCTGGGGGGTGTCACCTCGTTTTCTGGGGGGGGATCCCCGATTTTGGGGGAGGTCCCCAAATTTTGTGGGAGGTTCCCATCTTCTGGGGGGGATCCCGTATTTTGGGGGGGATCCCCGAATTTTGGGGTGCCCCACTGGGGGGGGCGGGGTGGGTCTCCCCCACATCGGTGTCCCTATGGTGACAGGTTCAGTCCTTGTCCCCCCCACCGTTCTGGGGGATGTCACCCCATTTTTTGCGGGGGTTTCCCCATTTTTAGGAAGGTCCCCATCTTTTGGGGGGGGTCCCCTTTTTTGGGGGGGGGGGTCCCTCATATTTGGGGGTGCTCCCTCCACATTGGTGTCCCCATCCTGCAGCTCCACCCCTGTGCAGGAGGTTCAGTCCTTATCCCGGGGGTGTCCCCTCTCCATCCCGGGGGGTCACCCCGTGTTTTGGGGGGGATCCCATATTTTGGAGAGGGTCCCCATCTTTTGGGGGGGTCGCCACATTTTGGGGTGCCAGGTGTCCCCATCCTGGCAGCTCCATCCCTGTGGCAGGATGTTCAGTCCTAATCCCGGGGGTGTCACCCCGACTTTTTGGGGGGAACCCCCGATTTCGGGGGGGTGTCACCCCGTGTTTTTGGGGGGTGTCCCCGTTTTTGAAGGGTTTCCCATATCTTGGGGTGTCCCCACTGTGGGGTTCCAGGTGTCCCGTCCCGGCAGCAGAAGGTTCAGTCCTTATCCCAGGATGTCCCCTCTCCATCCCGGGGGTGTCACCCCGATTTTCTGGGGGGGGGGGGATCCCCGATTTCGGGGGGCGTCTCCCCCGATTTCGGGGGCTGTCCCCGTTTCTCGGGGGGTGCCACCCCGATTTTTTTTGGGGGGGGGATCCCCATTTTAGGGGGCGTCCAGGCGTCCCCACCCCGGCGGCTCCATCCCGCGGCAGGAGGTTCGGTCCTCGTCCCCTCTCCGTGCCGGGGACATCGCCCGTATTTCTGGGGGGCGTCCCCCGGTGCCGGGGGGCGTCCCCCCGGATTCTGGGGGGGTTCAGGCGCACTTGGCGCGCGCCTGGGCCAGCAGCTCGCTGAAGGAGTCGAAGAGGCGCTCGAGCCAGGGCTGGTTGCGCATGCAGCGCTGCACCACCTCCTCCTGGCCCAGGTCCTCGGCGGCGGCCCTCGATGGCCGTCGTCTGCGGGGACACACGGACGCACCAACGGTCAGCGGGGCGGCCAGAGGGGCGGGAATGGTCAGTGGGATGGACAGAGGGGGGGAATGGTCAGCGGATGGACACAGGGGGGGAATGGTCAGCGGGACATGGAATGGTCAGCGGGGCGCCAGAGGGGCCGGGAATGGTCAGTGGGATGGACAGAGGGGGGGGAATGGTCAGTGGGATGGACAGAGGGGCAGGAATGGTCAGTGGGATGGACAGAGGGGGGGAATGGTCAGTGGGGTGGCCAGAGCGGTGGGGAATGGTCAGTGGGATGGACAAGAGGGGGGGAATGGTCAGCGGGATGGACAGAGGGGCGGGAATGGTCAGCGGGATGGACAGAGGGGGGGAATGGTCAGTGGGATGGACAGAGGGGCGGGAATGGTCAGTGGGATGGACAGAGGGGGGGAATGGTCAGCGGGATGGACAGAGGGGCGGGAATGGTCAGCGGGATGGACAGAGGGGGGAATGGTCAGTGGGATGGACAGAGGGGCGGGAATGGTCAGTGGGATGGACAGAGGGGGGGGAATGGTCAGTGGGATGGACAGAGGGGCGGGAATGGTCAGCGGGATGGACAGAGGGGGGGGAATGGGTCAGTCGGGATGGACAGAGGGGCGGGAATGGTCAGTGGGATGGACAGAGGGGCGGAATGGTCAGCGGGATGGACAGAGGGGGGAATGGTCAGTGGATGGACAGAGGGGGGGAATGGTCAGTGGGACACAGAATGGTCAGCAGGGTGGCCAGAGGGGCGGGAATGGTCAGCGGGATGGACAGAGGGGCGGGGAATGGTCAGTGGGATGGACAGAGGGGTGGGGAATGGTCAGCGGGACACAGAATGGTCAGCAGGGTGGCCAGAGGGGCGGGAATGGTCAGCGAGGAATGGTCAGTGGGGTGGGGAATGGTCAGTGGGACAGGGAATATGGTCAGTGGGGGAATGGTCAGTGGGACAGGGAATGGTCAGTGGTGTGGGGGTGGTCAGTGGTGTGGGGGTGTGTCAGTGGTGTGGGGTGGTCAGTGGTGTGGGGGGTGGTCAGTGGTGCGGGTGTGGTCAGTGGGACAGAGGAATGGTCAGTGGTGTGGGGTGGTCAGTGGGACAGGGAATGGTCAGTGGTGTGGGGGTGGTCAGTGGTGTGGGGTGGTCAGTGGGACAGAGGGTGGTCAGTGGTGTGGGGTGGTCAGTGGGACAGAGGGGTGTCAGTGGGACAGAGGGTGGTCAGTGGTGTGGGGTGGTCAGTGGGTGTGGGGTGGTCAGTGGTGTGGGGTGGTCAGTGGGACAGAGGGTGGTCAGTGCTGTGGGGTGGTCAGTGGTGTGGGGTGGTCAGTGGGACAGAGGGTGGTCAGTGGGACAGAGGGGTGGTCAGTGGGTTGGTCAGCACAAAGGGACACAGGGGTGATGTGGGAGATCAGGGGACAGGGGGGGGCCCAGGTGCGCTCACCTCGTCCTTGCAGCACCGGAAGGTGTGGGGGACAGGGGGGACATGGGAGGGACACAGGGGGACATGGGGGTGGCCCAGGTGACACACAGGTGACACACAGGTGACATCCCAGGTGTCCCCCAGGTGACACACAGGTGACACACAGGTGACATCCCAGGTGTCCCCCAGGTGACACACAGGTGACATCCCAGGTGTCCCCCAGGTGACACACAGGTGACACACAGGTGACATCCCAGGTGTCACACAGGTGACACACAGATGCGCTCACCTCGTCCTTGCAGCGCAGGAAGGTGTGAGGGACACGGGGGGACATGGGGACAGGGGCGTGTCCCAGGTGACAGGGGGGTGACCCAGGTGACACACAGGTGACACGCAGGTGACATCTGAGGTGTCCCAGGTGCGCTCACCTCGTCCTTGCAGCGCAGGAAGGTGTGGTACTTGTAGTGGTGCAGCGAGTGTACAGCGTGTACAGGAACGACTTCTCCAACCTCCACCTTGAACTCCTGCGGGGACACCGGGGATCAGGGACACACCTGGGGACCCCCCAAACCCCACCTGCGCTCAGAACACACCTGGGGACCCCCCTGACACACCTGGGGACCCCCCAAACCCCACCTGCGCTCAGGGACACACCTGGGGACCCCCTGGACCCCCTGACACACCTGGGGACCCCCAGACACACCTGGGGACCCCTGACACACCTGGGGACCCCCCAAACCCACCTGGGGACCACCTGGAACCCCCAAGCCCACCTGAGACCCCACAAACCCCACCTAGGAGCCCCTGGGACCCCCAGAAACACCTGAGGACCCCTCAAACCCCACCTGGGGATATCCTGGGACCCCCAGACACACCCTGGGGACACCCAAACCCACCTGGGACCCCACAGGACCCCCATGACCCTTTACCTGTGGCTTGCCCACGCTGCGCTTCACCTTGCTGAGCGCTTTGCCGTTGGTAGGGGTCCCCCCCAAACCCCACCTGTGCCCTCAAACCCCACCTGGGAGCCCCTCAGGTACCCCCAAACCCCACCTGTGCCCCCCAAAACCCCACCTGGGAGCCCCCAAACCCCACCTGGGAGCCCTCAGGTACCCCCAAACCCCACCTGTGCCCCCCAAACCTCACCTGGGAGCCCCCAAACCCCACCTGTGCCCCCAAACCCCACCTGGAGCCCCCAAACCGCACCTGGGAGCCCTCAAACCTCACCTGTGACCCCTCAGGTACCCCCAAACCCCACCTGTGCCCCCCAGGTACCCCACCTGTGCCCGTTCCTGCGGCTTGCCCACGCTGCGCTTCACCTTGCTGAGCGTTTTGCGGTTGTAGGGGTCCCCGCCCGGGCGCAGCCGCACCAGGGACTCGCCGGGCTCGGCGTGCAGCTGCGGGAACGTGTTGCAGCGCCTCCTGCGGGGACAGGTGGGCACAGGTGGGCACAGGTGGGCACAGGTGAGTGCAGGGGAGCAAGGGGTCACCATAGGTGAGCACAAGGACACCACAGGGACACCACAGGTGAGTGCAGGTGAGTGCAGGGACACCACAGGGACAGCTCAGGTGAGCACAGGTGGGCACAGGTGAATGCAGGTGGGGCACAGTGACACCACAGGTGGGGACAGGTGAGTGCAGGTGGGCACAGTGACACCACAGGTGGGGGGACAGGGACACCACAGGTGGGCACAGGGTGAACGCAGGTGGGCACAGTGACACCACAGGGACACCACAGGTGGGCACAGTGTGAGCACAGGGGAGCACAGATGGACACAGGGGCACCACACGTGAGCACAGGTGAGCTCAGTGACACCACAGGGCCACCACAGGTGGCACAAGTGAGTGCAGGTGGGCACAGGTGAGCACAGGGACACCACAGGGCCACCACAGGTGGGCACAGGTGAGTGCAGGTGGGCACAGGTGAGCACAGGTGGGCACAGGTGAGCACAGGAACACCACAGTGTGAGCACAGGGACACCACAGAGGTCACCGTGGGTTGACCCCCAGCCCCATAGATGCCCCCCAGCCCCCAAACCCCACAGACCCCTCTCAGAACCCTTCGAGGAGCCCCCAGCCCCCCTCACCCTGCAGGCTGGGGTTTCAGCGTCACCCTCTTGAGCACCTTCTTCTTGTGGTCGTTGAGGATGCCGTCGATTTTCCGCATGGGGGGCAGGTACAGCTCATCTGGGGGGCACCGAGGGGGTCAGGCGGGTCTGGGCAGGTTCTGGGGGGGTCCCTGGGTGTGTGGGGGGGGGGGCTGGGGGCTCACCGTTGGTGTCCTCCAGGGCCCTGGATCATGTCGGGGTCCAGGGCGGTGCTGACCAGCATCTCCACGTAGCTCCGGTACATTTCCTTCATGGCCCGCGTGTTCAGCACCCGCCCCGGCGGGGCCCGCTCTGCCGGACACGGCCCCTTTAAGGGGAGGGGCGCGCGGACACGCCCACACCCCCCCCCGAAAAGGGGGAAAACCCCACCCACAACTTGGAGACACGCCCCTGTTCTAAAGGAGCGCTGGCCCTTTAAGGGAGGGGCACACGGACACGCCCACCCCCAAAAAGGAAAAGCTCCGCCCACAAGTCGGAGACACAACCCCTGTTATAAAGGAGCACTGTCCCTTTAAGGGAAGACACACCCACTTCCCAAAAAAGGGGGAAACCCCACCCACAACTTGGAGACACGCCCCTGTTCTAAAGGAGTGCTGGCCCTTTAAGGGAAGACACGCCCACCTCCCAAAAAGGGAAAAACCCCGCCCACAAGTCAGAGACACACCCCCGTTATAAAGGAGCGCTGGCCCTTTAAGGGAAGACACGCCCACCTCCCAAAAAGGAGGAAAGCCCCGCCCACAAGCTGCAGACACACCCTCATTATAAAGGAGTGCGAGCCCTTTAAGGGAGAGGTGCGCCCTTTTAGAGGGCCACGACCCCTTTAAGGGAGAGCCACGCCCCTTTGATTGAGAGCCACACCCACTGAAGTGAGCCACATCCCTTGACGAGAAAACCACGCCCCTCTAAAGGAGCCACGCCCCTTTAAGGGAGCCACACCTCAAATCCCGCATTTTCCCTCCAAATCTACGTCCCCCCTCCCCAGTTTTGGGATCCCCCTCCCCAATTTGGGATCCCCCTCCCCAATTTGGGGTGCCCCCATTTTCCTCACCTTCTTCGCTCTGGGGGTGCCCCCTCCCCAATTTGGGGTCCCCCCTCCCCAATTCGAGGTTCCCCCCCCCCCCCCAAACTCGGCGGTCCCCGCTCCCCAATCCATGCCCCCCTCCCCAATTTGGGATCCCCACCCCCAAATCCCGCATTTCCCCCCCAAATCCCGTGTCCCCCTCCCCAATTTGGGATCCCCCTCCCCCTAATCCGTGTCCCCCTCCCCAATTTGGGGTCCCCCTCCCCTAATCCGTGTCCCCCTCCCCAATTTGGGGTCCCCCCCATTGTTCTCACCCTCCTCGCTCTGGGAGTCCTCCCCAGTTTTGGGGTCCCCCCCTCCCAAATGCACCGTCCCCCTCCCCAGTCCATGTCCCCTCCCCAATTTGGGGGTCCCAACCCGTGTCCCCCTCCCCAATTTGGGGTCCCCCTCCCCTAATCCGTGTCCCCCTCCCCAATTGTGGTCCCCCCCCTAATCCGTGTCCCCCTCCCCAATTCGGGGGTCCCAATTCTGTGTCCCCCTCCCCAATTTGGGGTCCCCCTCCCCTAATCCGTGTCCCCCTCCCCAGTTTGGGGGTCCCCCCGTTTCTCACCCTCCTCGCTGGGGGGGTCCCCGCTGGACTCCGACTCCGACGTCGTCGCCGCCTCCTTGAGCCACTTTTTCCTCTTTTTGGGGGGGGGGCTCCGCCTTCACCTTGGGGGGCTTCGCTTTGGCCTTGGGGGGGCCGGGGGGGGGCCCGGGGGGGCCCCGGGGCTGGCGCGGGGGGGGGGAGGGGCGGCCTCGCTCCGGGGCGGTTTCTCCGTTTTCGGGGTTTTCTCCGTTTTTGGGTTTTTCTCCGCTTTCGGGGCTTTCTCCGCCGGGTCGGCTCTGGGGGGGGGAGGGGCTTTGGGGGCGCTGGGTTTGGGGTGGGGCTGTCTCCTGTGGGGGGGGAAAGGGGGAGGGGTTAGAGGGGGTGTGGCCAGCTGTGCCCACAGGTGTGCCCAGGTGAGTCCAGGTGTGCCCAGGTGAGTCCAGGTGTGCTCCAGGTGTGCCCACAGATGTGCCCAGATAATTCCAGGTGTGCCCCAGGTGTGCCCTGGTATGCCCCCAGGTGTGCCCACATAATTCCAGGTGTGCCCCACGTGTGCCCAGGTACCCACAGGTGTGCCCAGGTGAGTCCAGGTGTGCCCCAGGTGTGCCCAGGTGAGTCCAGGTGTGCCCAGGTGAGTCCAGGTGCCCCTAAGTACCCCCAGGTGTGTGCCCAGATGTCCCCAGGTGTGCCCAGGTCTCTCCAGGTAAGTCTAGGTGTGCCCAAGTGTCCCCAGGTACCCACAGGTGTGCCCCAGGTATGCCCAGATGATTCCAGGTGCCCCCAGGTGCCCCCAGGTGTGCCCAGGTGTATCTCAGTGCCCACCTGAGCGCCAGGGGGCGGTGCCAGGGTTTGCTGGAGCACACCCTCACTATCCCCAGGTGCATCCCAGTGCCCCCAGGTGTATCTCAGTGCCCAGGTGTGTGCCCAGGTGTGTGCCCAGGTGTGTGCCAGGTGTGCCCACCTGAGCGCCAGGGGGCGGTGCCAGGGTTTCCTGGAGCACACCCTCACGTAATCCTTCTTGTTGACGTTCTCCAGGAACTTCACGTAGAGCCGCTGGTACCTGTGCTTGGCATCCCCGAAATAGCCCAGGTACTGCGGGGGCAGGGGGGCAGAAACGGGGGGTCAGGGGCACCCCAAAATCCCCTAAAATACCCCCAAAAATTTACCCCAAAAATCCCCCCAAAAATCCATCCCAGGGACCCCAGAACCACCCCAGGTATCCCCAGGTTTTGGTGCCTGGCATCCCCGAAACAGCCCAGGTACTGCGGGGGCTGGGGGGCAAAAACGGGGGGTCAGGGGCACCCCAAAACCTCTGCACCCCAAAATACCCCAAAATCCCCCCAAAATTAACCAAAAATACCTCAAAAATCCACCCCAAAACCACCCCAGGTACCCCCAGGTACTGCAGGGGAAGGGGCAAAAATCGGGGGTCAGGGGCACCCCAAAAATCCCAAAAAATTCCCCAAAAATCCCTCCAAAATTACCCCAAAAATTACCCCAAAATCCCCCCCCCCCCAATCCCCCAAAATCCCTACAGAATCACCCCAAAATTACCCCAAAATAAACAAAAATACCCCAAAAATCCACCCCAAAATTCCCCCAGGGACCCCAAAATCACCCCCAAAATCCCTCAGAGACCCCAAAATCACCCCCAAAAACCCCAAAAACCCTCAGAGACCCCAAAATCAACCCCAAAATTCCCCCCAAAACCACCCCAGGGACCCCAAAATTCCCATTTTTGGGGCAGGATTCAACATTTTGGGGGAAAATCTCAGATTTTGGGGTTTTTGGGGGTTTTTTTTTTGGGGTTCTCCCATTTTTAGGGCACCCCAAAATTCAGAGAAAGCTCCCAAATCCCCCATTTTAAGGGAAATTTTGATTTTTTTGGGGGGGAAAATCTCAGATTTTAGTGACACACTCCAGGTTTGGGGTGGGATTTTTCACCTCAGGGTTTGTCCCGCAAGTTTGGGGTTTTCTTGGGGTTCCCCCCATTTTTAGGGCGCCCCAAAATTCAGAGAAAGCTCCCAAATCCCCCATTTTTTAGGGAAATTTTGATGTTTTTTAGGAGAAAAAAAAATCAGATTTTAGTGCCACATCCCAGGTTTGGGGTGGGATTTTTCACCTCAGGGTTATCCCCAGAGATTTGGGGGTTTTTTTTTTGGGGGTGTCCCCGATATTTCTGGGGGTGTCCCCGATATTTCTGGGGTGGCACTCACGTTGCTGGTGGCGCAGAACTGGCGCTGCCCGTCCTTGATCTCGGGGGTGAATTTCTGCAGCAGCGCCTTCTGCACCCTCCAGATGGGCGGCGGCTCCCGGCCCGTCTGCAGCGCCAGCTGGGGGGGATTTGGGGGTTCAGAGCCCCAAAATTCACCCCAAATCCATCCCAAATCCACCCCAAATCACCCAGGTTCAACCAGAGTCACAGGAACCCCAAAAAGCCACAGAAAATCCCCAAAATCCCCCAAAAATCCCCCAAAAGCGGCGGCTCCCGGCCCGTCTGCGGCGCCAGCTGGGGGAGATTTGGGGGGTCAGAACCCCAAAATTCACCCCAAATTCACCCCAAATCCAACCAGACCCATCCAGGGCCATTCAGGGTCACAGGAACACCAAAATCCTCCAAAAATCCCCCCAAAATTCACTCCAAATTTACCCCAAATCCATCCAGAGCCATTCAGAGTCACAGGAACCCCAAAAAGCCACAGAAAATCCCCAAAATCCCCCAAAAATCCCCCAAAAGCGGCGGCTCCCGGCCCGTCTGCAGCGCCAGCTGGGGGGGATTTGGGGGGTCAGAACCCCAAAATTCACCCCAAATTTACCCCAAATCCATCCCAAATTCATCCAGACCCATTCAGGGTCACAGGAACCCCCAAATGCCCCAAAAATCCCCCAAAAATTCACCCCAAACCCACCCCAAATTTACCCCAAATCCATCCAGACCCATCCAGGGTCACAGGATCCCCGAAAATCCCCCCAAAATTCACCCCAAATCTACTCCAAATCCATCCCAAATTTACCCCAAATCCATCCCAAATCCGCCCCAAATTTGTCCCAAATCCATCCCAAATCGCCCAGATTGAGTCAGATCCATCCAGGGTCACAGGAACCCCAAAATCCCCCAAAATCCCCCAAAAGTGGCAGATCCTGGCCCGTCTGCAGCTCCAGCTGGGGGGGATCTGGGGGGTCAGAACCCCAAAATTCACCCCAAATTTACCCCAAATCCATCCAGGGTCACAGGAACCCCAAAATCCCCCAAAAGGGGCTCAGGTCTGGCTGCAGCAGCAGCTGGGGGGGATTTGGGGGGTCAGAACCCCAAAATTCACCCCAAATCCACCCCAAATTCACCCCAAATCCACCCCAAATCCACCCCAAATCCAACCAGAGCCATCCAGAGCCATTCAGGGTCACAGGAACCCCAAAATCCCCCAAATTTACCCCAAATCCTTCTCCAGACCCCCCAAATTCCCCCAGTTAATCACCAGTTAAAATCCAGTTCAATCCCAGTTACACACCAGTTCAGTCCCAGTTCAATCCCAGTTCAGTCCCAGTTAAACCCCAGTTCAATCCCAGTTAATCCCAGTTAAACACCAGTTAAACCCCAGTTCAATCCTAGTTAATCCCAGTTCATCCCAGTTAATCCCAGTTAAACCCCAGTTCAATCCCAGTTACACACCAGTTCAGTCCCAGTTCATCACCAGTTCCATCCCAGTTCAATCCCAGTTAATCTCAGTTCATCCCAGTTAATCCCAGTTCAACACCAGTTCAATCCCAGTTCATCCCAGTTAAACACCAGTTCAGTCCCAGTTAAACACCAGTTCCATCCCAGTTCAATCCCAGTTAAACACCAGCTCAATCCCAGTTAAACCCCAGTTCAATCCCACTAAATCACCAGTTGAATCCCAGTTAATCCCAGTTAATCCCAGTTCAATCCCAGTTCAATCCCAGTTCATCACCAATTCAATCCCAGTTAATCCCAGTTAGTCACCAGTTCAATCCCAGTTAATCCCAGTTCAATCCCACTAAATCACCAGTTCAATCCCAGTTCATCACCAGTTCAATCCCAGTTAATCCCAGTTCATCACCAGTTCAATCCCAGTTAATCCCAGTTAGTCACCAGCTCAATCCCAGTTCAATCCCAGTTCAGCACCAGTTCCTTCAGTGGAGTCTCTCCCAGTGCTCCCAGTTCCTTTCCCAGTGCCCTGTCCTGACTCCCAGTTCATCCCAGTCCCTCCCAGTTCATCCCAGTCCCATCCCAGTCCCTCCCAGTGCCCTCCAAGTCTCTCCCAGTTTATCCCAGTGCTCTCCACATCTCTCCCAGTCTCTCCCAGTCCCATCCCAGTCCATTTCTCAGTGCCACCTCCTCACTCCCAGTGCCTCCCGCTCCCCTCGCTTTGCCTCCCACTCCCTCCCAGTCCATCCCAGTCCATCCCAGTTTATCCCAGTCCATCCCAGTCCATCCCAGTCTATCCCAGTCCCATCCCAGTCCATTTCTCAGTGCCATCTCCTCACTCCCAGTGCCTCCCACTCCCCTTGCTTTGCCTCCCAGTGTATCCCAGTCCCATCCCAGTCCCTCCCAGTCCCTCCCAGTGTATCCCAGTCCCTCCCAGTTTACCCCAGTCCCTCCCAGTGTATCCCAGTCCCTCCCAGTGTATCCCAGTCCCTCCCAGTCCCTCCCAGTTTATCCCAGTCCCTCCCAGTTTATCCCAGTCCCATCCCAGTCCCTCCCAGTCCCTCCCAGTCCCTCCCAGTTTATCCCAGTCCCTCCCAGTTTACCCCAGTCCCTCCCAGTCCCTCCCAGTCCCTCCCAGTCCGTCCCAGTCCGTCCCAGTCCCACCTTGAGCGCGGGGATGTCCTCCACGCGCACCACGAACTCGTCCCTCTCCCTGAAGATGCCCTCCCCGCCGCTCTCCTCCTCGTCGCTGGTGTCCCCGCACACGGCGGCCGTGCCCTGCTTCTGCGCCAGGTGCAGGGGGCGCTCGGGGGGCTCGGGCGGCTCCGGGGACCCCCCCGGGGGGCTCGGGGACCCCGCGGGGGCGGGGGCGGCGCCGGGGGGAGGGGTGGGAGGGGCCGGGGGGGGAGGGGCGGGCTCGGGCTGGGGGGGCTCCGGGGGGGCGGGGGGAGGGGAGGGGGGGGGATCCTCGGGCGGGGGGGGGGCGGCTGCGAAAGAGAAATAAAATAAAAATTAGCAAGGTCCTGGAAGGGTCATGGGGGCTCCCGGAAGGTCCTGGAAGGGTCATGGAGATCCATGACAGGTCCTGGAAGGGTCCTGGGTAGTCCAGCAGGTCCTGGAAGGGTCCTGGGAATCCTTAAAATGTCCCCATGAACCCCTGGAAGGTCTCTATGAACCAATGGAAGGTCCTGGAAGGGTCATGGAGATCCATGACAGGTCCTGGAAGGGTCATGGGGACTCCCGGAAGGTCCTGGAAGGGTCATGGGAAGACCTGGAAGGGCCCCATGAACACCTGGAAGGTCCCGGGAGGTCTCTATGAACACCTGGAAGGTCCTCATGATCCCATGGAAGGTCCTGGCAGGTCCCTATGTAACCCTGGCAGGTCACCATGAAACCCTGGAAGATCTCTGTGAACCCTGGAAGGTCCTGGAAGGTTCCTGGGAATCCCTAAAATGTCCCCATGAACCCCTGGCAGGTCCTGGCAGGTCCCTATGAACCCCTGGAAGATCCTCATGATCCCATGGAAGGTCCTGGCAGGTCCCTATGTAACCCTGGAAGGTCCCGGCAGGGCCCCATGAACACCTGGAAGGTCCTGGAAGGTCTCTAAGAACCCCTGGAATGTCCTCATGAACCCCTGGCAGGTCCTGGCAGGTCCTTATGGAACCTTGGATGGTCCCTGTGAACCCTGGCAGGTCCTGGAAGGTCACCATGAACACCTGGCAGGTCCTGGCAGGTCCCTATGTAACCCTGGAAGGTCTCTATGAACCAATGGAAGGTCCTGGAAGGTCACCACGAACACCTGGAAGGTCCTGGAAGGTCTGTACGTAACCCTGGAAGGTCCTGGCAGGTCCCTATGGACCTCTGGGAGGTCCTGGCAGGTCCCTATGAAGCCCTGGAAGATCTCTATGGGTCCTGGAAGGTCCCTATGAGCCCCTGGCAGGTCCTGGCAGCTCCATACAAACCCCTGGAAGGTCTCTACAAGCCCCTGGAAGGTCCTGGAAGGTTCCTATGAACGCCTGGAAGGTCTCTACAAGCCCCTGGAAGGTCCCTATGGACGCCTGGAAGGTCTCTACCAGCCCCTGGAAGGTCCTGGAAGGTCCCTATGGACGCCTGGAAGGTCTCTACCAGCCCCTGGAAGGTCTCTATGAACGCCTGGAAGGTCTCTACCAGCTCCTGGAAGGTTCCTATGAACCTCTGGATGGTTCTGGAAGGTTCTGGCAGGTCCTGGCAGGTCTCACCTTGTGCCTCGGGCGGCTCCCTGCGCTCCGGGGGCTCGTCCAGCGCCGAGATGGCCGAGCTGATGCTCTTCTGCAGGTCCTGGTTCTTGCTGACCGAGTCCTCCTCGTCGCTGGAGAACGAGGGCAGCGTCTCCAGGTTCCTCTTGAGCTCCTCGTCCAGGCGCTTGCAGGGCGAGGGGCACCCGCCCATCACCAGCCCCTCGCCGCCCTCGGCCGCCTCCAGGGACCCCCCCAGGGGGAAGCTCTGGGGGGCGCCGGCCTTGGGGGGCTTGGAGGGGCTGGGGGGCAGCGGCTGCGGGCGCTTGCCCGCCTTGAGGAAGTCCAGGAAGGAGGCCATGAAGCCCGACTTCATCTCGGGCTGCTTCTCCTCCGCCTCGCGCAGCCGCTGCTTCAGCCGGCTCTGGGGGGGCTCCTGGGGGGCGGCGGGGGGCTCGGGGACCCCCGGGAACGGCGCGGGAGGGGCGGCGGAGCCGGGGGGGGCGGGCGGAGGGGCGGGCTCGGGTTTGGAGACGGCCAGCTTGATCTGCGGGGAGAGAAAGGGGGGATACTGGTTATACTGGTTATACTGGGAGACACATTGATATAACTATCAGTACCCCCAGCTTGATCTGCAGGGAGAGAAAGGGGGGATACTGGTTATACTGGTTTGTACTGGGAGACACTTTGATATAACTATCAGTACCCCCAGACACCCCCAGTTTGATCTGTGGGGAGAGAAAGGGGGGATACTGGTTATACTGGGAGACACTTCGATATAACTATCAGTACCCCCAGCTTGATCTGCGGGGAGAGAAATGGGAGATACTGGTTTGTACTGGTTATACTGGGAGACACTTTGATCAATCCCTGACCATCCCCAGACAGCCCCAGTTTGATCTGTGGGGAGAGAAATGGGATACTGGTTATACTGGTTTGTACTGGGAGACACTTTGATCAATCCCTGACCATCCCCAGACACCCCCAGCTTGATCTGCGGGGAGAGAAAGGGGAGATATTGGTTGTACTGGTTTGTACTGGTTATACTGGGAGACACTTTGATCAATCCCTGACCATCCCCAGACAGCCCAGTTGCACCGGGAGGGGTTACTGGTCATTCTAGGACCATCCTGGACACCCCAAACCCCCCAATTTTGGGACCACTCCGAGCACCTCAAACCCCAAACTTTGGGACCATCCCGAGCGCCTCAAACCCCAAACTTTGGGACCCTCCCGAGCGCCTCAAACCCCCATTTTCCTGCGCCATTTCCAGCCCATCCCTTGCACCCCAACCCCTCACCTTGAGCGGCCGCAGCGGCTCCATCCCCTCTCCGTCCTCTCCTCCCTTCTTGCCCCGGCCCCGGCCCCTTCCCCGCGGCCTCTTGGCTCCCTCGGGGAAGCCGGGCGGCTCCAGGGGCCGGATCCTGGGCCTGCCCCGCGGCCGGGGCGGCCCTTCCCGCTTGGGCTTGGTGGGTTTGCGGCCGCGCTTCTTGGGCGCCGCGGCGTGCGCGCCGGGGTGCGGGCAGAAGTCGATGTCGCCCATGGGCGTGAGCGGAGCGCGGCGGCAGCTGGAGATGAGGTCGGGCAGCAGGTCCGGGAGGCGCCGCGAGTTGAGGCGGATGTCGGCGGGCACGTCGGCCTTGTCCTCGTCGTCCTCGAACTCGTACTCCTGCGCGTAGGTCTTCTTGGGCGGCGGGAAGGGGTCCCGCTTGCGGAGCAGGTGGAAGGAGGAGGTTTTGAGCAGCTTCTTGGGTTTGGAGGAGCAGAATAAAGGCGTGCTCAGAGGGGGAGGAGGGGGTTTGGGACCCCCGTCGCCCGTGCTCTGGATCAAACCCAGCGGCTCCGCGTTCACCGTGGAGGGCAACTCGTGTTTGGGGGGCTCCAGCCCCAGCTGGGGGGGCTCCCCGGCGGCCCCTCCGTCCTGCGGGCAGAACGAGGGGTAGCTCTGCCCCATGTCGTACGGAGGGGGCGCCTTCATCCCCTCGGGCCGCGCCGCCTCCAGCCCGGCCGCGTTGGCGCTGCCTTCCTCCTCCTCCTCCTCGCTGGGCTTGGGGAAATCCTCGGGCGGGGGCCCGAACATGTCCTCCATGCCGGGGAAGAAGCCGCGGTCCTCGTCCTGCAGCAGCGCGTCCGGGAAGCAGATGGACGTGAGGGGCACGAAGCGCCCCTTGCCCCCCGGCGGGGCTGCCCCCTTCCGAAAACTGATCCTTGGCCTCGGGGGGCACGGCCGGGACCCCCCCCTCGGGGTCCAGCAGGTGCCCGGGGGGTCCCTGGACCCCCGCGCTCTGCCCCAGGTGCGGCTCCAAGCCCAGGGGGGGCTCCAAGAAGTCCTGGATCTCTTGGGGAGGGGGCAACACCTCCATGGAGTCGGGGGGCAGCGGCGGCGGCGCCTGGGGGTCCAGGCCTTGCGAGCGCACCTGGTGCAGGTGGGCCTCGAGCAGCAGCTGCGGGGAGGGGGCGGCCGGAGGGGCCGGGGGCGCCGAGGGGGGCGCGGGGGGCGGCGGAGGGGGCGGCGGAGGGGGCGGCATGCGCTGCTGCTCCAGCAGGTGAACGTCCAGCGGCGCTCGGCCCTTGGGCCGCGGGTGCAGCTGGCTCTGCGTGTGCGTCAGCACCGAGGGCAGCAGGGAGCCCCCCAGCTCCGGGGAGGGGTCCAGCAGGAGGTTGTGGGGCTCCAGCGGGGGTCCCTCGCCCACCAGCCGCCCGTGCTCGGGGGTTTTGGGCAGGTACGAGTGCGGAGGGGGCGGCTGGCCCAGCTCCTTGCCCCCGGCCAGGTGTTCGGGCGGTTTCTTCATCTCGTACGTGTCCATGGCGGGCGGCGCTTGGTGGCCGTAGTGCACCACCGAGGTGGCCGCCACCTCGCCGCCGCCTCCTCCTCCGCTGGCCGCCCGGAACTCCTTGCCCCTCTCCGGCTTCTTCTTCTCCTTGAGCAGCGCCAGCTCCAGCGGCGCCTCCAGGTTGGAGTTGGGCCGGATGACGCTCTGCAGCTGGTAGCGCTCCTCCTTGCCCAGCGCGCCGCCGTAGCCCCCCAAGGCTTTGGGGCGCTCCTCGCAGCCCCCCAGCCCCTCTCGGGGCGGGCTGGGCGCCTGCAGCAGGTGCTGGATCAGGAAATCCTCGTCCTCGCTGCGCTCCGCCGCCAGCAGCTCCGCCTCGCCCTTGGCCCCTTTGCCGAAACTGGGGGGCGCCCCCGGCGGGGCCGGCGGCTGCTGCCTGTCGAGCCCCCCGCCCGGGGCGGCGCCGTAGCCCTGCGGGGCCATGAAGGACGGCGAGAGCACCGAGCCCAGGTATTTCTGCGACTGCCCCCGGCGAGGCCCCGCTCTGCGGCCGCGCCGCCGGCGGCGACTGCAGCGGGCGGATGATGGGCGAGGGGCTGGAGCCGCCCAGGCCGGCGTAGGGCAGCGGCGGCGGGCCGGGCATGGCGGGCGAGTGCCCGGTGGCGCTGTAGCTCAGCGAGGGGCTGGCCGTGGGCAGACCCTGCGAGGGGGCGGGCGGCCCGTAGCCCCCCGGCTGCGCCCCCTCGGGCTGCACGCCGTAGGGCAGCGCCTGCAGCTGCTCGGGCGAGTAGGTGCCCGCGGCGCTGACGCAGGGCTGCAGCCCGCCTTGCTGCCCGCCTTGCCCCGCGCCCTGGTATCCGCCTCCTTTGCCCGCCATGTCCCCGGCCTGGCCCGCGCCAAATCCTCCCGACGGCTGCGCCGTCCCTGCCAGGCTCTGGGGCGCGCCGGGCGCGTTGTAGCCGGGCGCTGCCCCCATGGCCAGCAGGCTCTGCGGCGGCTGGCCCGGTGAATAGGCCGGAGACTGGCTGGCGATCACCGAGCTGGGCTTGGGCGTGCTGGGCGTGTAGCTGCTCTGGCACTTGGGCGTGTTGGTGGAGCGCGGCGGCTGCCGCGACGCCGAGTAACTCTTGGATTTGCCGCCGTTGCCGCCGGCCGCGCCGCCGTTGCCCGCGGCGTTGGCGCCGCCGGAGTAGCCCGGGGACTGGATGATGGGCCGGTAGCCCGGCTCGGGGCGCGGCGCCGCCGGCGCGGCTTTGGGCGGCTGCTGCGAGCCCTCGGAGCTGGCCGGGGACTGCTCGCCCAGCGGGCTGCAGGACAGCGGCGCGCGGTGCGCCGGCACCTGCTGGTACGAGCCGCCGCAGCTCAGGTAGTGCTGCAGCCCCGGCGCCGGCGGCAGCTGCGGCTGAGCCGCGCCCGGCCGCTGGTAGTGCTTGATGACGCTGTCCTGTCGCGATATGGCGCGGTCGCCGCCGCCCGCCGCGTTGGCGCCGCCGAACACCGGGGCGTTGTAGAGCTGCGGCGGCTGCTCGGCCGCCGCCAGCAGGTTGAACTGGGACGAACCGGGAGCCGGCCGGTACGGGGGCGTCTGCGCCGGCAGCGCCGAGCCCAGCACGGCCGAGCCCAGGCGGTCGAAGCCCAGCGAGGAGGGCACGGCGGGCTGCGCGGGCTTGATGTGCAGCAGGGGATCGTGCGGGGACAGCAGCCCGTTGGAGCCGGGGCTGAAGGCGGCCTCGGGCAGGCTCAGCGGGGACCCCACCGGGAAGCTGCGGCCGCCGAACGACGCCGGGTGCTGGTAGGGACCCAGCGCCGACGAGGACGGGAAGGTGCCCGAGCCGGGCAGGGCGCCCGAGATGAAGAGTTCGGCTGGAGCTGGAGTGTGCATGGCTGGGGAGGGGAGAGGAACGGGGTTAGAGAGGGGAGAGAGGGGGGAAAGGGGCTGGGGGGATCCTGGGATATGGGGGGACCCCATTTGGGGAGGGGGTGACACCCACAGGGGGAGTGGGGACACAATTTGGGGAAGGGGGAGATCCCATTTGGAGAGGGGGGGATACCCCCAGAGGGAGTGAGGGCACCCTGGGACATGTGGGGGCCCCGTTTGGGGAGGGGGTGACAGCCCCATGGGGAATGGGGATACCCTGGGACATGTGGGGACACCATCTGGGGAGGGGGGTGACACCCTGGGACATGTGGGGACACCATCTGGGGAAGGGGGGGACCCCATTTGGGAGGGTGGGGGGCACCCCGGAATACGTGGGGACCCCATTTGGGGAGGGGGAGACCCCATTTGGGAGGGTGGGAGGCACCCCGGAATACGTGGGGACCCCATTTGGGGAGGGGGAGGCACCCTGGGACAGGTGGGGACCCCATTTGGGGAGGGGGGTGACAGCCCCACGGGGAGTGGGGACACAATTTGGGGAGGGGGGGGGACCCCATTTGGGAGAGTGGGGGGCACCCAGGTACACGTGGGGACCCCATTTGGGGAGGGGGGAGACACCCTGGGACATGTGGGGATCCCATTAGGGGCAAATGGGGACACCCCTGGGGTAAACAGGGACCCCGACCAAAAAAGAGACCCCAAGTCCCCCAGACCCACCGGTCTGCCAGGAGGGTGTGCAGAACTGGGACCCCCCACCCCAATAAACCCCCCCAAATGAAGCCCCCAGACCCACCGGTCTGCCAGGAGGGCGTGCGGAACTGGGAGAGCAGGGACGAGGCCGAGGGTCCGGGCTGGGGTCCCCGCGACTCCAGCGCTGAGATCAGGTTCATGACAGAGGCGTCGGGGGCGGCGCCCCCCGCGTGGTGCAGCCCCGTCTCAAAGAGCCCCGAGAGACCTGGGGGGGACACGGGGACACCTTGGGGACACGGGGACAGCTTGGGGACACCCTGGGATAGAGCCCGAGACACCTTGGGGACATGGGGGCAGCTTGGGGACGGTTTGGGGTGACCTTGAGTGGTGCAGCCCCGTCTCAAAGAGCCATGACAGACCTGGGGACACCATGGGGACAGCTTGGGGACAGCTTGGGGACACCCTGGGATAGAGCCCTGACAGCCTTGGGGACAGCTCGGGGACAGCTCAAGGACACCTTGGGGACATTTGGGGTGACCCTGCGTGGTGCAGCCCCATCTCAAAGAGCCCCAACAGCCCTGGGGACATGGGGACACCTCGGGGACACCTCAGGGATGTGGAGACACCATGGCTGTGACCCCTCAAGGACAGGGAGGGAACTGAGGGGACAGTTTGAGGTGACCCTGAGTGGAGCAGCCCTAGGGACACCTTGAGGACAGCTTGGGGACACCTTTGGGACATCTTGGGGATGTGGGGACACCACGGCTGTGACATTTACAGGGTCAGGGTGACATGGGGACATGGCAGCCTGAGGTGGCAGTGACACAGGGTTGGGGTGACAAACGTGGAGGTTTTGGGGTGAGCGGATGGAAACTGTGTGAGAAAAACGGGGGGAAAGGAAGAAAAAACGGCAGAAAACGTGAGGGGGAAAATGGCGGGAAATGTGAGGGGGAAGAAAAGAGCGGGAAACGTGAGGAGAGAAAAGGAGGAAAACACGAGGAAAAAAGACAGGAAATGTGAGGGAGGAAAGGGAGGGAAATGTGAGGGGGAAAATGGGGGGAAACTTGAGGGGAAAAGGCAGGAATTGTGAGAGGAAAAAGGGCAGAAAATGTGAGGGAGAAAATGAGAAATATGAGAGGGCAAAAGGACGGGAAACATGAGCAGGAAAAGGGCAGAAAATATGAGGGAGAAAAGGGAAATGTGAGGGGAAAATGGGGGGAAATGTGAGGGAAAAAGGTAGGAAGTGTGAGAGGAAAAAGGGCAGAAAATGTGAGGGGGAAAGTGAGAAATGTGAGGGGGAAAAAGGGCGAGAAACGTGAGGGAGAAAGAAGGGCGGGAAATGTGAAGAGAAAAAGGGAAAACGTCAGGGGGCAAAAGAGTGGGAAACATGAGGGGAGAAAAGAGCGGGAAACGTGAGGGGAGGAAAGGCAGCAAATGGAAGGCAAAAAGGAGAGTAAAACCGAGTGAAAAGGACAGGAAATGAGAGGAAGGAAAGGTATGAAACAAGGGGAGAAAAGGGGGGAATGTGAGGGGGAAATGGGGGGAAACGTGAGGTGGGAACAGGTGGGAAATGTGAGGGGAATAAAGGGAAACATAAGGAAGAAAAGGGTGGAAATGAGACAGCAAAAAAAAATACAAAATGTAAAGGGAAAAAATGGGGGGAAATGTTGGCGAAAAAAGGTGAGAAACATGAGAAAAAAAAAGGTGTAAAACTTGATGGGACAAAATGGCCCAGGAAAGGAGATAGCCAGAAACCTGAGGGTATAAAAGGTGGGAAATGTGAGGGGGAAAAAGCAGGAAATGATTGGAAAAAATCAGGAAATGTGAGGGAGGAAAAAAGTGTACATGGGAAAAATTGGTGGGAAATGTGAGGGAAGAAAATGTGGGAAATGTGAGGGGAAAAAGAGCAGGAAACATGATGGGGGGAAAAGAGCAGAAATGTGTGGTAAAAAACGGGAAACAAGGGAAAAAAGAGCGGGAAATGTGAGGGGAAAAAATGTGAGAAACATGAGAAACACGAGGGGCAAAGAATAGGAAATGTGAAAGGAAAATGGGTGGGAAATGAAACAACAAAGTGGCAGAAAACATAATAGGAAAAATTAGTGGGAAATGTTAGAGGAAAAAAGATGAGAAATGTGAGAAAAAGAAAGGTGTAAAACTTGAGGGATAAAATGGCAGCAAATGCGAGAAAGGAAATTGATGGAATTGTGAAAGGGAAAAAGGGTGGAAAATGTGAAGGGGAAAAGGGGCATGAGGGAAGAATTGGCGGGAAATGTGAGGGGAAAAATGTGGGAAATGTGAGGGGGAAAAGAGCAGGAAATGTGAGGGGGAAAAAGGGTGAAGACGTGAGGGGTCAAGACAGCAAAATCATGAGAAGAAAATATGAGAAATGTGAGTGGCAAACACGAGGAGAAAAAGGGAGGGAAATGGGGAAAAGTGAGAAATGTGAGAGGGAAAAAGGGCAGGAAAAATTGGGAAATGTGAGGGAAAATCGGTGAAAAATGTGGGGGGAGAAAAGGGCGGGAAACGTGAGGGGAGAAAAGAGTGGAGACATGAAGGGACAAGATAGGAAAAACATGAAGGGAAAATGGTGGGAAATGGGGAAAAGTGCTGGAAATTTGAGGGAAAAAAGTGCTGGAAATTTGAGGGGGAAAAGGGCAGGAAAAATTGGGAAATGTGAGGGAAAACTGGGAAACGTGAGAGAAAAAATGTGGGAAATGTGAGGGGAAAAAGAGTGGGAAACGTGAGGGAAAACAGTGGGAAACATGAGGGGAGAAAAGAGTGGAGACATGAAGGATCAAGATAGGAAAAACATGAAGGGAAAATGGTGGGTAAGATGTGGGGGAAAAGTGAGAAATGTGAGTGGTAAACATGAGGGGAAAAGGGTGGGAAATGGAGAAAAGTGCTGGAAATGTGAGGGGAAAAAGGGCAGGAAAAATTGGGAAATGTGAGGGAAAATTGGTGGAAAATGTGAGGGGAAAAAGGGCGGGAAACGTGAGAGAAAAAAATGTGGGAAATGTGAGGGGGAAAAAGGGCAGGAAAAATTGGGAAATGTGAGGAAAAATTTGTGGAAAATGTGAGGGGGAAATGGTGGGAAACGTGAGGGGAAAAATGGCGGGAAACGTGAGGGGACAAATGTCCCCGGGTGACACAACACTGGGATGTCAAGGTGACACAGGGACCTGGGGTGGTGGTGTTACCTGGTCAGGGTGACAATAGGTGTCCGTGGGTGATGGGGGGTGACAGGAGGTGACAGTGGGTGACAAAGAGTGACAGACGTGACAGTAGGTGACAAAAGGCGACAGTAGTGGACAGGAGGCGACAGAAGATGGCAGTAGGTGACAGGGAATGACAGTGGGTGACAATGACAGTAGGTGACAAAAGGTGACAGGAAGTGAGAGAGATGACAGTAGGTGATGGGGTGGCAGGAGGTGACAGCAGGGCATAGAAAATGACAGAAGGTGACAGGGGAGACAGTAGGTGACAGAGATGGCAGTAGGTGACAGAAGGTGATAAAGGTGACAGGAGAGGACAGTGGGTGACAGTGGATGACAGTAGGAGACAAAAGGTGACAGAAGATGACAGTGGGTGACAACAGGTGACAGAAGGCGGTAAGAGTGACAGTAGGTGACAGAGGTGACAGAAGGTGATAGCAGGTGATAAAGGTGACAGAGGTGACAGCAGATGACAGAGGGTGACAGAGGGTGACATTAGATGACAGTAGGTGACAGCAGGTGACAATTGGTGATAAAGGTGACAGGTGACAGAGATGACAGCAGATGACAGTGGGTAACAGTAGGAGACAAAAGGTGACAGGGATGACAGAAGGTGACAAAGGTGACAGAGACAGGAGGTGACAGCAGGTTAGAGAGTGGGTAACAGTAGGTGACAGAAAGTAACAGCAGGTGACAGGTGACAGAGGTGACAGCAGACGACAAGAGGGTGACAGAGGGTGACCGAAAATGACAGTGGATGACAGAAAATGATAGAGGTGACAGGAGGTGACAAAAGACAGAAGGTGATAAAGGTGACAAAAGCTGACAGTAGGGGACAGAAGGTAACAACAGGTGACAGTGGGTGACAGAAGGTGATAAAGGTGACAGCAGGAGACAAAAGGTGACAGTAGGTGACAGAAGGTGATAAAGGTGACACAGATGACAGAAGGTGCCAGCAGGTGGCAGTAGGTGACAGAAGCTGACAGAGGTGACAATGGGTGACAACGGGTGACAATGGGTGACACACAGGTGCAATGGGTGACACTGGGTGACAGCCAGGTGACAATGGGTGACACCCACGTGACAATGGGTGACACGCAGGTGACAGTAGTTGACAGTGGGTGCCAGAGGGTGACACCCAGGTGACAATGAGTGACAATGGGTGGCACACAGGTGACAGTAGTTGACAGTGGGTGACAGTGGGAGACAAAAGCTGACAGAGGTGACAATGGGTGACAGTAGGTGACAATGGGTGACACACAGGTGATAGTGGGTGACAATGGGTGACACACAGGTGATAATGGGTGACAGTGGGTGACAACAGGTGACAATGGGTGACACACAGGTGACAGCAGATGACAGTGGGAGACAAAAGCTGACAGCAGGTGCCAGAGGGTGACACACAGGTGACAATGGGTGACAATGGGTGGCACACAGGTGACAATGGGTGACACACAGGTGACAATGAGTGACAATGGGTGACAGTGGGTGACAACAGGTGACAATGGGTGACACACAGGTGACAGTGGGTGACAGTGGGTGGCACACGGGTGACAGCGGGTGACAGCGGGTGGCACACAGGTGACAGTGGGTGACAGCGGGTGACAGCGGGTGACAGCGGGTGTCGCAGGTGTCCATACCTGGCGGGTGGTGGTTGGCCGCATAGCCCTGCAGCGGGTGGGGCGCTCCGTACGGCTGCCGGTGCAGCAGGTCGGGGTCGGGGTGGGACCCCCGCGAGCCCCCGTACACCAGGCTGGGACAGACAGACAGACACACAGGTGTGTCACAGGGATTGTCACATCACGGCATTGTCACACCCACCCCAGCCCCCGTACACCAGGCTGGGACGGACAGACAGACACACAGGTGTGACACAGGTGTGAGCCCCACAGGTGTGTGACAGGTGTGACACAGGCGTGTGACAAATGTGACCTGTGCACAGGTGTGACACACGCACAGGTGTGCCCGGCACTGACACACAGGGGTGACACACCCACACGGGTATGACACAGGGTGTGTGACAGGTGTGACCTGTGCACAGGTGTGACACAACCACAGGTGTGACACAGGCACACACAGGTGTGACAGAACCACACACAGGTGTGACACAGGCACACACAGGTGTGACACAGGCATGACACACACATACACAGGTGTGTCACAGACGTGCCAGGCACTGACACACAGGTGTGACACAGCCCTACACAGGTGTGACACACCCACACAGGTGTGACATGTGTGACACAGGCGTGACACACCCACAGGCATGCCAGGCACTGACACACAGGTGTGACACAGGCACGACGCACCCATACACACGTGTGACACACGTACAGGTGTGCCAGGCACTGTCACACAGGTGTGACACACCCACAGGTGAGATATGTGTGACACAGGTGTGCCAGGCACTGTCACACAGGTGTGACACAATCCTACACGTGTGACACAGGTGTGACACAGGCACTGACACTCAGGTATGACACACCTACAGGTGTGACGTGTGTGACACAGGTGTGCCCGGCACTGTCACACAGGCGGGACACACTGACAGGTGTGACTTATCCACACACAGATGTGACACAGGCACTGACACACAGGTGTGCCAGGCACACACAGGTGTGGCACACCCATACACGTGTGACACAGGTGTGACACAGGCACTGACACACAGGTGTGCCAGGCACACACAGGTGTGGCACACCCATACACGTGTGACACAGGTGTGACACAGGCACTGACACACAGGTGTGACACAGGTGTGACACAGGCACTGATACACAGGTGTGACACACCCACACAGGTGTGACACACCCACACAGGTGTGACACACCCACACAGGTGTGACACAGGTGTGACACAGGCACGGACACACAGGTGTGCCAGGCACACACAGGTGTGGCACACTTATGCTCCTGTGCCCCAAATCCATCAGCACCCCAAATCCTGCTACAGCGGCATCCCCAGCACCCCAATTCCTGCTGCACCCTAATCCTGGAGCACCCTAAATGCTGCTACAATGAGATCCCAGCACCCCAAACCCTCCTGTACCCCAAATCCTGCAGCACCCTGGTGTAACAGCACCTCCTCACCCCAAATCCTGCTGCAGCGGGACCCCTGCACCCCAAACCCTGATAGAACAGGACCCCCAGCACCCCAAACCCCGATAGAACAGGACCCCCAGCACCCCAAATCCTGCAGCACCCCAGAACGCGGTACAGCGGGATCCCAGCACCCCAAATCCTGCTGCAACGGGATCCCTGCACCCCAAATCCCAGAGCCCCCCAAATCCCGCTGTAATGGGATCACAGCACCCCAACACTCCACGGACACCCCAGATCCCGGTGTGACGGGACCCCTGCACCCCAACACTCCTGGGACACCCCAAATCCCAGCACACCCCAAATCCCGGTGTAATGGGACTGCACCATTCCAAATCCCTCTGCACCCCAAATCCCGGTGTGACGGGATCCCAGCACCCCAATACTGCTGGGACACCCCAAATCCTGGTGTAACGGGATCCCAGCACCCCAAATCCCACTGTAACGGGATCACAGCACCCCAACACTCCAGGGACGCCCCAAACCCCGGTGTAACAAGTCCCAAACCCCGCCACCTCCACCCCAAAACTGCCCTCACCCCAAAATCCCAGTGGAACAGGATCCCAGCATCCCGAACCGCCTGCACCCCAAATCCCGCTGTAACGGGATTGCAGAGCCCCAAAAAACTGCTGGGACTGGGACACCCCAAATCCCGGAGTAACAGGATCACAGTACCCCAATCCTCCTGCACCCCAAATCCTGCTGTAACGGGATCACAGTACCCCAATCCTCCTGCACCCCAAATCCTGGAGTAACAGGATCACAGCACCCCAATCCTCCTGCACCCCAAATCCTACTGTAACGGGACCCCTCACCCCAAATCCCAGAGCAATGGGATCACAGTACCCCAATCCTCCTGCACCCCAAATCCTGCTGTAAGGGGATCACAGTACCCCAATACTGCTGGGACACCCCAAATCCTGCTGTAACGGGATCACAGTACCCCAATCCTCCTGCACCCCAAATCCTGCTGTAACGGGATCACAGTACCCCAATCCTCCTGCACCCCAAATCCTGCTGTAACGGGACCCCCTCACCCCAAATCCCGGAGTAACGGGACCCAGCACCCCCAAATCCCAGCACACCCCAAAGTCCCCCTCCCCTCAAATCCCGGAGTAACGGGACCCCCCTCACCCCAAATCCCGATGTAACGGGATCACAGCACCCCAAATCCCTCAGCACCCCAAATCCCAGCACACCCCAAACCCCACTGTAACGGGATCACAGCACCCCAAACCTCCTGCACCCCAAACATGAGTAACGGGACCCTGTCACCCCAAATTCCAGAGTAACGGGACCCCGCACCCCAAATCTCAGCACATTCCCAATCCCGGTATAACGGGACCCCCCTTCACCCCAAATCCCAGCACCCCAAATCCTGATGCAACGAGACCCCAGCACACCCCAAATCCTGGTGCAATGGGAGCCCTTCACCTCAAATGCCAGCACACCCCAAACCCCGGCGGAACGGGACCCCCTCACCCCAAATCGCTCAGCACCCCAAATCTCAGCACATCCCAAACCCCGGTGA
>CM069703.1:346782-376010 GCA_036010785.1 Ammospiza maritima maritima | reverse complement strand
GTTAATCCCAGTTCAATCCCAGTTAGTCACCAGCTCAATCCCAGTTAATCCCAGTTCAATCCCACTAAATCACCAGTTCAATCCCAGTTCATCACCAGTTCAATCCCAGTTAATCCCAGTTAGTCACCAGTTCAATCCAGTTAATCCCAGTTCAATCCCAGTTAGTCACCAGTTCATCCCAGTTAATCCCAGTTAGTCACCAGTTCAATCCCAGTTAATCCCAGTTAGTCACCAGTTCAATCCCAGTTCAATCCCAGTTCAGCACCAGTTCCTTCAGTGGAGTCTCTCCCAGTGCTCCAGTTCCTTTCCCAGTGCCCTGTCCTGACTCCCAGTTCATCCCAGTCCCTCCCAGTTTATCCCAGTCCCTCCCAGTGCCCTCAAAGTCTCTCCCAGTTTATCCCAGTGCTCTCCACATCTCTCCCAGTGCCTCCCAGTCCTCTCAAGGCTTATCCCAGTCCCTCCCAGTTTATCCCAGTGCCCTCCAAGTGTCTCCCAGTCTCTCCCAGTGCTCTCCACATCTCTCCCAGTCACTTTCTCAATGCCATATTCTCATTCCCAGTCCCTCCCAGTTTATCCCAGTCCATCCCAGTGCCCTCCAAGTCTCTCCCAGTTTATCCCAGTGCTCTCCACATCTCTCCCAGTCTCTCCCAGTCCCATCCCAGTCCATTTCTCAGTGCCACCTCCTCACTCCCAGTGCCTCCCGCTCCCCTTGCTTTGCCTCCCACTCCCTCCCAGTCCATCCCAGTCCATCCCAGTTTATCCCAGTCCATCCCAGTCTCTCCCAGTCCCATCCCAGTCCATTTCTCAGTGCCATCTCCTCACTCCCAGTGCCTCCCACTCCCCTTGCTTTGCCTCCCAGTGTATCCCAGTCCCATCCCAGTCCCTCCCAGTCCCTCCCAGTGTATCCCAGTCCCTCCCAGTCCCTCCCCAGTCTCATCCAGTCCCTCCCAGTTTATCCCAGTCCCTCCCAATCCCATCCCACTCCCTCCCAGTCTCATCCCAGTCCCTCCCAGTTTATCCCAGTTTATCCCAGTCCCTCCCAGTCCCATCCCAGTCCCTCCCAGTCCCTCCCAGTCCCTCCCAGTCCGTCCCAGTCCCACCTTGAGCGCGGGGATGTCCTCCACGCGCACCACGAACTCGTCCCTCTCCCTGAAGATGCCCTCCCCGCCGCTCTCCTCCTCGTCGCTGGTGTCCCCGCACACGGCGGCCGTGCCCTGCTTCTGCGCCAGGTGCAGGGGGCGCTCGGGGGCTCGGGCGGCTCCGGGGACCCCCCCGGGGGGCTCGGGGACCCCGCGGGGGCGGGGGCGGCGCCGGGGGGGAGGGGTGGGAGGGGCCGGGGGGGGAGGGGCGGGCTCGGGCTGGGGGGGCTCCGGGGGGGCGGGGGGAGGGGGAGGGGGGGGGATCCTCGGGCGGGGGGGGGGGCGGCTGCGAAAGAGAAATAAAATAAAAATTAGCAAGGTCCTGGAAGGGTCATGGGGGCTCCCGGAAGGTCCTGGAAGGGTCATGGAGATCCATGACAGGTCCTGGAAGGGTCCTGGGTACTCCAGCAGGTCCTGGAAGGGTCCTGGGAATCCTTAAAATGTCCCCATGAACCCCTGGAAGGTCCTGGCAGGTCCCTATGAACCCCTGGAAGATCCTCATGATCCCATGGAAGGTCCTGGCAGGTCCCTATGTAACCCTGGAAGGTCCCGGCAGGGCCCCATGAACACCTGGAAGGTCCTGGAAGGTCTCTAAGAACCCCTGGAATGTCCTCATGAACCCCTGGCAGGTCCTGGCAGGTCCTTATGGAACCTTGGATGGTCCCTGTGAACCCTGGCAGGTCCTGGAAGGTCACCATGAACACCTGGCAGGTCCTGGCAGGTCCCTATGTAACCCTGGAAGGTCTCTATGAACCAATGGAAGGTCCTGGAAGGTCACCACGAACACCTGGAAGGTCCTGGAAGGTCTGTACGTAACCCTGGAAGGTCCTGGCAGGTCCCTATGGACCTCTGGGAGGTCCTGGCAGGTCCCTATGAAGCCCTGGAAGATCTCTATGGGTCCTGGAAGGTCCCTATGAGCCCCCTGGCAGGTCCTGGCAGCTCCATACAAACCCCTGGAAGGTCTCTACCAGCCCCTGGAAGGTCCTGGAAGGTCCCTATGGACGCCTGGAAGGTCTCTACCAGCCCCTGGAAGGTCCTGGAAGGTCCCTATGGACACCTGGAAGGTCTCTACCAGCCCCTGGAAGGTCCTGGAAGGTCCCTATGGACGCCTGGAAGGTCTCTACAAGCCCTGGAAGGTCCTGGAAGGTCCCTATGGACGCCTGGAAGGTCTCTACCAGCCCCTGGAAGGTTCCTATGAACCTCTGGATGGTTCTGGAAGGTTCTGGCAGGTCCTGGCAGGTCTCACCTTGTGCCTCGGGCGGCTCCCGGCGCTCCGGGGGCTCGTCCAGCGCCGAGATGGCCGAGCTGATGCTCTTCTGCAGGTCCTGGTTCTTGCTGACCGAGTCCTCCTCGTCGCTGGAGAACGAGGGCAGCGTCTCCAGGTTCCTCTTGAGCTCCTCGTCCAGGCGCTTGCAGGGCGAGGGGCACCCGCCCATCACCAGCCCCTCGCCGCCCTCGGCCGCCTCCAGGGACCCCCCCAGGGGGAAGCTCTGGGGGGCGCCGGCCTTGGGGGCTTGGAGGGGCTGGGGGCAGCGGCTGCGGGCGCTTGCCCGCCTTGAGGAAGTCCAGGAAGGAGGCCATGAAGCCCGACTTCATCTCGGGCTGCTTCTCCTCCGCCTCGCGCAGCCGCTGCTTCAGCCGGCTCTGGGGGGGCTCCTGGGGGGCGGCGGGGGGCTCGGGGACCCCCGGGAACGGCGCGGGAGGGGCGGCGGAGCCGGGGGGGGCGGGCGGAGGGGCGGGCTCGGGTTTGGAGACGGCCAGCTTGATCTGCGGGGAGAGAAAGGGGGGATACTGGTTATACTGGTTATACTGGGAGACACATTGAGCCATCTATGACCATCCCCAGACACCCCCAGCTTGATCTGCGGGGAGAGAAAGGGGGGATACTGGTTATACTGGTTATACTGGGAGACACATTGAGCCATCTATGACCATCCCCAGACACCCCCAGCTTGATCTGCGGGGAGAGAAAGGGGGGATACTGGTTATACTGGTTATACTGGGAGACACATTGATATAACTATCAGTACCCCCAGCTTGATCTGCAGGGAGAGAAAGGGGGGATACTGGTTATACTGGTTTGTACTGGGAGACACTTTGATATAACTATCAGTACCCCCAGACACCCCCAGTTTGATCTGTGGGGAGAGAAAGGGGGGATACTGGTTATACTGGGAGACACTTCGATATAACTATCAGTACCCCCAGCTTGATCTGCGGGGAGAGAAATGGGAGATACTGGTTTGTACTGGTTATACTGGGAGACACTTTGATCAATCCCTGACCATCCCCAGACACCCCCAGTTTGATCTGTGGGGAGAGAAATGGGATACTGGTTATACTGGTTTGTACTGGGAGACACTTTGATCAATCCCTGACCATCCCCAGACACCCCCAGCTTGATCTGTGGGGAGAGAAAGGGGAGATACTGGTTGTACTGGTTTGTACTGGGAGACACTTTGATATAACTATCAGTACCCCCAGACACCCCCAGTTTGATCTGCGGGGAGAGAAAGGGGAGATACTGGTTGTACTGGTTTGTACTGGTTATACTGGGAGACACTTTGATCAATCCCTGACCATCCCCAGACAGCCCAGTTGCACCGGGAGGGGTTACTGGTCATTCTAGGACCATCCTGGACACCCCAAACCCCCCAATTTTGGGACCACTCCGAGCACCTCAAACCCCAAACTTTGGGACCATCCCGAGCACCCCAAACCCCAAACTTTGGGACCATTCCGAGCACACCAAACCCCAAACTTTGGGACCATCCCGAGTGCCTCAAACCCCAAACTTTGGGACCATCCCGAGTGCCTCAAACCCCAAACTTTGGGACCATCCCGAGCACACCAAACCCCAAACTTTGGGACCATCCCGAGTGCCTCAAACCCCAAACTTTGGGACCATCCCGAGCACCCCAAACCCCAAACTTTGGGACCATTCCGAGCGCCTCAAACCCCAAACTTTGGGACCCTCCCGAGCGCCTCAAACCCCCATTTTCCTGCGCCATTTCCAGCCCATCCCTTGCACCCCAACCCCTCACCTTGAGCGGCCGCAGCGGCTCCATCCCCTCTCCGTCCTCTCCTCCCTTCTTGCCCCGGCCCCGGCCCCTTCCCCGCGGCCTCTTGGCTCCCTCGGGGAAGCCGGGCGGCTCCAGGGGCCGGATCCTGGGCCTGCCCCGCGGCCGGGGCGGCCCTTCCCGCTTGGGCTTGGTGGGTTTGCGGCCGCGCTTCTTGGGCGCCGCGGCGTGCGCGCCGGGGTGCGGGCAGAAGTCGATGTCGCCCATGGGCGTGAGCGGAGCGCGGCGGCAGCTGGAGATGAGGTCGGGCAGCAGGTCCGGGAGGCGCCGCGAGTTGAGGCGGATGTCGGCGGGCACGTCGGCCTTGTCCTCGTCGTCCTCGAACTCGTACTCCTGCGCGTAGGTCTTCTTGGGCGGCGGGAAGGGGTCCCGCTTGCGGAGCAGGTGGAAGGAGGAGGTTTTGAGCAGCTTCTTGGGTTTGGAGGAGCAGAATAAAGGCGTGCTCAGAGGGGGAGGAGGGGGTTTGGGACCCCCGTCGCCCGTGCTCTGGATCAAACCCAGCGGCTCCGCGTTCACCGTGGAGGGCAACTCGTGTTTGGGGGGCTCCAGCCCCAGCTGGGGGGGCTCCCCGGCGGCCCCTCCGTCCTGCGGGCAGAACGAGGGGTAGCTCTGCCCCATGTCGTACGGAGGGGGCGCCTTCATCCCCTCGGGCCGCGCCGCCTCCAGCCCGGCCGCGTTGGCGCTGCCTTCCTCCTCCTCCTCCTCGCTGGGCTTGGGGAAATCCTCGGGCGGGGGCCCGAACATGTCCTCCATGCCGGGGAAGAAGCCGCGGTCCTCGTCCTGCAGCAGCGCGTCCGGGAAGCAGATGGACGTGAGGGGCACGAAGCGCCCCTTGCCCCCGGCGGGGCTGCCCCCTTCCGAAAACTGATCCTTGGCCTCGGGGGGCACGGCCGGGACCCCCCCCTCGGGGTCCAGCAGGTGCCCGGGGGGTCCCTGGACCCCCGCGCTCTGCCCCAGGTGCGGCTCCAAGCCCAGGGGGGGCTCCAAGAAGTCCTGGATCTCTTGGGGAGGGGGCAACACCTCCATGGAGTCGGGGGGCAGCGGCGGCGGCGCCTGGGGGTCCAGGCCTTGCGAGCGCACCTGGTGCAGGTGGGCCTCGAGCAGCAGCTGCGGGGAGGGGGCGGCCGGAGGGGCCGGGGGCGCCGAGGGGGGCGCGGGGGGCGGCGGAGGGGGCGGCGGAGGGGGCGGCATGCGCTGCTGCTCCAGCAGGTGAACGTCCAGCGGCGCTCGGCCCTTGGGCCGCGGGTGCAGCTGGCTCTGCGTGTGCGTCAGCACCGAGGGCAGCAGGGAGCCCCCCAGCTCCGGGGAGGGGTCCAGCAGGAGGTTGTGGGGCTCCAGCGGGGGTCCCTCGCCCACCAGCCGCCCGTGCTCGGGGGTTTTGGGCAGGTACGAGTGCGGAGGGGGCGGCTGGCCCAGCTCCTTGCCCCCGGCCAGGTGTTCGGGCGGTTTCTTCATCTCGTACGTGTCCATGGCGGGCGGCGCTTGGTGGCCGTAGTGCACCACCGAGGTGGCCGCCACCTCGCCGCCGCCTCCTCCTCCGCTGGCCGCCCGGAACTCCTTGCCCCTCTCCGGCTTCTTCTTCTCCTTGAGCAGCGCCAGCTCCAGCGGCGCCTCCAGGTTGGAGTTGGGCCGGATGACGCTCTGCAGCTGGTAGCGCTCCTCCTTGCCCAGCGCGCCGCCGTAGCCCCCCAAGGCTTTGGGGCGCTCCTCGCAGCCCCCCAGCCCCTCTCGGGGCGGGCTGGGCGCCTGCAGCAGGTGCTGGATCAGGAAATCCTCGTCCTCGCTGCGCTCCGCCGCCAGCAGCTCCGCCTCGCCCTTGGCCCCTTTGCCGAAACTGGGGGGCGCCCCCGGCGGGGCCGGCGGCTGCTGCCTGTCGAGCCCCCCGCCCGGGGCGGCGCCGTAGCCCTGCGGGGCCATGAAGGACGGCGAGAGCACCGAGCCCAGGTATTTCTGCGACTGCCCCGGCGAGGCCCCGCTCTGCGGCCGCGCCGCCGGCGGCGACTGCAGCGGGCGGATGATGGGCGAGGGGCTGGAGCCGCCCAGGCCGGCGTAGGGCAGCGGCGGCGGGCCGGGCATGGCGGGCGAGTGCCCGGTGGCGCTGTAGCTCAGCGAGGGGCTGGCCGTGGGCAGACCCTGCGAGGGGGCGGGCGGCCCGTAGCCCCCCGGCTGCGCCCCCTCGGGCTGCACGCCGTAGGGCAGCGCCTGCAGCTGCTCGGGCGAGTAGGTGCCCGCGGCGCTGACGCAGGGCTGCAGCCCGCCTTGCTGCCCGCCTTGCCCCGCGCCCTGGTATCCGCCTCCTTTGCCCGCCATGTCCCCGGCCTGGCCCGCGCCAAATCCTCCCGACGGCTGCGCCGTCCCTGCCAGGCTCTGGGGCGCGCCGGGCGCGTTGTAGCCGGGCGCTGCCCCCATGGCCAGCAGGCTCTGCGGCGGCTGGCCCGGTGAATAGGCCGGAGACTGGCTGGCGATCACCGAGCTGGGCTTGGGCGTGCTGGGCGTGTAGCTGCTCTGGCACTTGGGCGTGTTGGTGGAGCGCGGCGGCTGCCGCGACGCCGAGTAACTCTTGGATTTGCCGCCGTTGCCGCCGGCCGCGCCGCCGTTGCCCGCGGCGTTGGCGCCGCCGGAGTAGCCCGGGGACTGGATGATGGGCCGGTAGCCCGGCTCGGGGCGCGGCGCCGCCGGCGCGGCTTTGGGCGGCTGCTGCGAGCCCTCGGAGCTGGCCGGGGACTGCTCGCCCAGCGGGCTGCAGGACAGCGGCGCGCGGTGCGCCGGCACCTGCTGGTACGAGCCGCCGCAGCTCAGGTAGTGCTGCAGCCCCGGCGCCGGCGGCAGCTGCGGCTGAGCCGCGCCCGGCCGCTGGTAGTGCTTGATGACGCTGTCCTGCCGCGATATGGCGCGGTCGCCGCCGCCCGCCGCGTTGGCGCCGCCGAACACCGGGGCGTTGTAGAGCTGCGGCGGCTGCTCGGCCGCCGCCAGCAGGTTGAACTGGGACGAACCGGGAGCCGGCCGGTACGGGGGCGTCTGCGCCGGCAGCGCCGAGCCCAGCACGGCCGAGCCCAGGCGGTCGAAGCCCAGCGAGGAGGGCACGGCGGGCTGCGCGGGCTTGATGTGCAGCAGGGGATCGTGCGGGGACAGCAGCCCGTTGGAGCCGGGGCTGAAGGCGGCCTCGGGCAGGCTCAGCGGGGACCCCACCGGGAAGCTGCGGCCGCCGAACGACGCCGGGTGCTGGTAGGGACCCAGCGCCGACGAGGACGGGAAGGTGCCCGAGCCGGGCAGGGCGCCCGAGATGAAGAGTTCGGCTGGAGCTGGAGTGTGCATGGCTGGGGAGGGGAGAGGAACGGGGTGAGAGAGGGGAGAGAGGGGGGAAAGGGGCTGGGGGGATCCTGGGATATGGGGGGACCCCATTTGGGGAGGGGGTGACACCCACAGGGGGAGTGGGGACACAATTTGGGGAAGGGGGAGATCCCATTTGGAGAGGGGGGGATACCCCCAGAGGGAGTGAGGGCACCCTGGGACATGTGGGGGCCCCGTTTGGGGAGGGGGTGACAGCCCCATGGGGAATGGGGATACCCTGGGACATGTGGGGACACCATCTGGGGAGGGGGTGACACCCTGGGACATGTGGGGACACCATCTGGGGAAGGGGGGGACCCCATTTGGGAGGGTGGGGGGCACCCCGGAATACGTGGGGACCCCATTTGGGGAGGGGGAGGCACCCTGGGACAGGTGGGGACCCCATTTGGGGAGGGGGTGACAGCCCCACGGGGAATGGGGACACAATTTGGGGAGGGGGGGACCCAGGTACACGTGGGGACCCCATTTGGGGAGGGGGGAGACACCCTGGGACATGTGGGGATCCCTTTAGGGGCAAATGGGGACACCCCTGGGGTAAACAGGGACCCCGACCAAAAAAGAGACCCCAAGTCCCCCAGACCCACCGGTCTGCCAGGAGGGGGTGCAGAACTGGGACCCCCACCCCAATAAAAGCCCCCAAACAAAGCCCCCAGACCCACCAGGGCATGAAATTAGGACCCTCCCCCAAATGAAGCCCCCAGACCCACTGGTCTGCCAGGAGGGCGTGCGGAACTGGGACCCCCCACCCCAATAAACCCCCCCAAATGAAGCCCCCAGACCCACCGGTCTGCCAGGAGGGCGTGCGGAACTGGGACCCCCCACCCCAATAAACCCCCCCAAATGAAGCCCCCAGACCCACCGGTCTGCCAGGAGGGCGTGCGGAACTGGGAGAGCAGGGACGAGGCCGAGGGTCCGGGCTGGGGTCCCCGCGACTCCAGCGCTGAGATCAGGTTCATGACGGAGGCGTCGGGGGCGGCGCCCCCCGCGTGGTGCAGCCCCGTCTCAAAGAGCCCCGAGAGACCTGGGGGGGACACGGGGACACCTTGGGGACACGGGGACAGCTTGGGGACACCCTGGGATAGAGCCCGAGACACCTTGGGGACATGGGGGCAGCTTGGGGACGGTTTGGGGTGACCTTGAGTGGTGCAGCCCCGTCTCAAAGAGCCATGACAGACCTGGGGACACCATGGGGACAGCTTGGGGACAGCTTGGGGACACCCTGGGATAGAGCCCTGACAGCCTTGGGGACAGCTCGGGGACAGCTCAAGGACACCTTGGGGACATTTGGGATGACCCTACGTGGTGCAGCCCCATCTCAAAGAGCCCCAACAGCCCTGGGGACATGGGGACACCTCGGGGACACCTCAGGGATGTGGAGACACCATGGCTGTGACCCCTCAAGGACAGGGAGGGAACTGAGGGGACAGTTTGAGGTGACCCTGAGTGGAGCAGCCCTAGGGACACCTTGAGGACAGCTTGGGGACACCTTTGGGACATCTTGGGGATGTGGGGACACCACGGCTGTGACATTTACAGGGTCAGGGTGACATGGGGACATGGCAGCCTGAGGTGGCAGTGACACAGGGTTGGGGTGACAAACGTGGAGGTTTTGGGGTGAGCGGATGGAAACTGTGTGAGAAAAACGGGGGGAAAGGAAGAAAAAACGGCAGAAAACGTGAGGGGGAAAATGGCGGGAAATGTGAGGGGGAAGAAAAGAGCGGGAAACGTGAGGAGAGAAAAGGAGGAAAACACGAGGAAAAAAGACAGGAAATGTGAGGGAGGAAAGGGAGGGAAATGTGAGGGGGAAAATGGGGGGAAACTTGAGGGGAAAAGGCAGGAATTGTGAGAGGAAAAAGGGCAGAAAATGTGAGGGAGAAAATGAGAAATATGAGAGGGCAAAAGGACGGGAAACATGAGCAGGAAAAGGGCAGAAAATATGAGGGAGAAAAGGGAAATGTGAGGGGAAAATGGGGGGAAATGTGAGGGAAAAAGGTAGGAAGTGTGAGAGGAAAAAGGGCAGAAAATGTGAGGGGGAAAGTGAGAAATGTGAGGGGGAAAAAGGGCGAGAAACGTGAGGGGAGAAAAGGGCGGGAAATGTGAAGAGAAAAAGGGAAAACGTCAGGGGGCAAAAGAGTGGGAAACATGAGGGGAGAAAAGAGCGGGAAACGTGAGGGGAGGAAAGGCAGCAAATGGAAGGCAAAAAGGAGAGTAAAACCGAGTGAAAAGGACAGGAAATGAGAGGAAGGAAAGGTATGAAACAAGGGGAGAAAAGGGGGGAATGTGAGGGGGAAATGGGGGGAAACGTGAGGTGGGAACAGGTGGGAAATGTGAGGGGAATAAAGGGAAACATAAGGAAGAAAAGGGTGGGAAATGAGACAGCAAAAAAAAATACAAAATGTAAAGGGAAAAAATGGGGGGAAATGTTGGCGAAAAAAGGTGAGAAACATGAGAAAAAAAAAGGTGTAAAACTTGATGGGACAAAATGGCCCAGGAAAGGAGATAGCCAGAAACCTGAGGGTATAAAAGGTGGGAAATGTGAGGGGGAAAAAGCAGGAAATGATTGGAAAAAATCAGGAAATGTGAGGGAGGAAAAAAGTGTACATGGGAAAAATTGGTGGGAAATGTGAGGGAAGAAAATGTGGGAAATGTGAGGGGAAAAAGAGCAGGAAACATGATGGGGGGAAAAGAGCAGAAATGTGTGGTAAAAAACGGGAAACAAGGGAAAAAAGAGCGGGAAATGTGAGGGGAAAAAATGTGAGAAACATGAGAAACACGAGGGGCAAAGAATAGGAAATGTGAAAGGAAAATGGGTGGGAAATGAAACAACAAAGTGGCAGAAAACATAATAGGAAAAATTAGTGGGAAATGTTAGAGGAAAAAAGATGAGAAATGTGAGAAAAAGAAAGGTGTAAAACTTGAGGGATAAAATGGCAGCAAATGCGAGAAAGGAAATTGATGGAATTGTGAAAGGGAAAAAGGGTGGAAAATGTGAAGGGGAAAAGGGGCATGAGGGAAGAATTGGCGGGAAATGTGAGGGGAAAAATGTGGGAAATGTGAGGGGGAAAAGAGCAGGAAATGTGAGGGGGAAAAAGGGTGAAGACGTGAGGGGTCAAGACAGCAAAATCATGAGAAGAAAATATGAGAAATGTGAGTGGCAAACACGAGGAGAAAAAGGGAGGGAAATGGGGAAAAGTGAGAAATGTGAGAGGGAAAAAGGGCAGGAAAAATTGGGAAATGTGAGGGAAAATCGGTGAAAAATGTGGGGGGAGAAAAGGGCGGGAAACGTGAGGGGAGAAAAGAGTGGAGACATGAAGGGACAAGATAGGAAAAACATGAAGGGAAAATGGTGGGAAATGGGGAAAAGTGCTGGAAATTTGAGGGGAAAAAAGTGCTGGAAATTTGAGGGGGAAAAGGGCAGGAAAAATTGGGAAATGTGAGGGAAAACTGGGAAACGTGAGAGAAAAAATGTGGGAAATGTGAGGGGAAAAAGAGTGGGAAACGTGAGGGAAAACAGTGGGAAACATGAGGGGAGAAAAGAGTGGAGACATGAAGGATCAAGATAGGAAAAACATGAAGGGAAAATGGTGGGTAAGATGTGGGGGAAAAGTGAGAAATGTGAGTGGTAAACATGAGGGGAAAAGGGTGGGAAATGGAGAAAAGTGCTGGAAATGTGAGGGGAAAAAGGGCAGGAAAAATTGGGAAATGTGAGGGAAAATTGGTGGAAAATGTGAGGGGAAAAAGGGCGGGAAACGTGAGAGAAAAAAATGTGGGAAATGTGAGGGGGAAAAAGGGCAGGAAAAATTGGGAAATGTGAGGAAAAATTTGTGGAAAATGTGAGGGGGAAATGGTGGGAAACGTGAGGGGAAAAATGGCGGGAAACGTGAGGGGACAAATGTCCCCGGGTGACACAACACTGGGATGTCAAGGTGACACAGGGACCTGGGGTGGTGGTGTTACCTGGTCAGGGTGACAATAGGTGTCCGTGGGTGATGGGGGGTGACAGGAGGTGACAGTGGGTGACAAAGAGTGACAGACGTGACAGTAGGTGACAAAAGGCGACAGTAGTGGACAGGAGGCGACAGAAGATGGCAGTAGGTGACAGGGAATGACAGTGGGTGACAATGACAGTAGGTGACAAAAGGTGACAGGAAGTGAGAGAGATGACAGTAGGTGATGGGGTGGCAGGAGGTGACAGCAGGGCATAGAAAATGACAGAAGGTGACAGGGGAGACAGTAGGTGACAGAGATGGCAGTAGGTGACAGAAGGTGATAAAGGTGACAGGAGAGGACAGTGGGTGACAGTGGATGACAGTAGGAGACAAAAGGTGACAGAAGATGACAGTGGGTGACAACAGGTGACAGAAGGCGGTAAGAGTGACAGTAGGTGACAGAGGTGACAGAAGGTGATAGCAGGTGATAAAGGTGACAGAGGTGACAGCAGATGACAGAGGGTGACAGAGGGTGACATTAGATGACAGTAGGTGACAGCAGGTGACAATTGGTGATAAAGGTGACAGGTGACAGAGATGACAGCAGATGACAGTGGGTAACAGTAGGAGACAAAAGGTGACAGGGGATGACAGAAGGTGACAAAGGTGACAGAGACAGGAGGTGACAGCAGGTGAGAGTGGGTAACAGTAGGTGACAGAAAGTAACAGCAGGTGACAGGTGACAGAGGTGACAGCAGACGACAAGAGGGTGACAGAGGGTGACCGAAAATGACAGTGGATGACAGAAAATGATAGAGGTGACAGGAGGTGACAAAAGACAGAAGGTGATAAAGGTGACAAAAGCTGACAGTAGGGGACAGAAGGTAACAACAGGTGACAGTGGGTGACAGAAGGTGATAAAGGTGACAACAGGAGACAAAAGGTGACAGTAGGTGACAGAAGGTGATAAAGGTGACACAGATGACAGAAGGTGCCAGCAGGTGGCAGTAGGTGACAGAAGCTGACAGAGGTGACAATGGGTGACAACGGGTGACAATGGGTGACACACAGGTGCAATGGGTGACACTGGGTGACAGCCAGGTGACAATGGGTGACACCCACGTGACAATGGGTGACACGCAGGTGACAGTAGTTGACAGTGGGTGCCAGAGGGTGACACCCAGGTGACAATGAGTGACAATGGGTGGCACACAGGTGACAGTAGTTGACAGTGGGTGACAGTGGGAGACAAAAGCTGACAGAGGTGACAATGGGTGACAGTAGGTGACAATGGGTGACACACAGGTGATAGTGGGTGACAATGGGTGACACACAGGTGATAATGGGTGACAGTGGGTGACAACAGGTGACAATGGGTGACACACAGGTGACAGCAGATGACAGTGGGAGACAAAAGCTGACAGCAGGTGCCAGAGGGTGACACACAGGTGACAATGGGTGACAATGGGTGGCACACAGGTGACAATGGGTGACACACAGGTGACAATGAGTGACAATGGGTGACAGTGGGTGACAACAGGTGACAATGGGTGACACACAGGTGACAGCGGGTGACAGTGGGTGGCACACGGGTGACAGCGGGTGACAGCGGGTGTCGCAGGTGTCCATACCTGGCGGGTGGTGGTTGGCCGCATAGCCCTGCAGCGGGTGGGGCGCTCCGTACGGCTGCCGGTGCAGCAGGTCGGGGTCGGGGTGGGACCCCCGCGAGCCCCCGTACACCAGGCTGGGACAGACAGACAGACACACAGGTGTGTCACATCACGGCATTGTCACACCCACCCCAGCCCCCGTACACCAGGCTGGGACAGACAGACAGACACACAGGTGTGTCACAGGGATTGTCACATCACGGCATTGTCACATCCCCCTTCATCCCCCGTACACCAGGCTGGGACAGACAGACAGACACACAGGTGTGACACAGGTGTGTGACAGGTGTGACACAGGCGTGCGACAAATGTGACCTGTGCACAGGTGTGACACACGCACAGGTGTGCCCGGCACTGACACACAGGGGTGACACACCCACACGGGTATGACACAGGGTGTGTGACAGGTGTGACCTGTGCACAGGTGTGACACAACCACAGGTGTGACACAGGCACACACAGGTGTGACAGAACCACACACAGGTGTGACACAGGCACACACAGGTGTGACACAGGCATGACACACACATACACAGGTGTGTCACAGACGTGCCAGGCACTGACACACAGGTGTGACACAGCCCTACACAGGTGTGACACACCCACACAGGTGTGACATGTGTGACACAGGCGTGACACACCTACAGGCATGCCAGGCACTGACACACAGGTGTGACACAGGCACGACGCACCCATACACACGTGTGACACACGTACAGGTGTGCCAGGCACTGTCACACAGGTGTGACACACCCACAGGTGAGATATGTGTGACACAGGTGTGCCAGGCACTGTCACACAGGTGTGACACAATCCTACACGTGTGACACAGGTGTGACACAGGCACTGACACTCAGGTATGACACACCTACAGGTGTGACGTGTGTGACACAGGTGTGCCCGGCACTGTCACACAGGCGGGACACACTGACAGGTGTGACTTATCCACACACAGATGTGACACAGGCACTGACACACAGGTGTGCCAGGCACACACAGGTGTGGCACACCCATACACGTGTGACACAGGTGTGACACAGGCACTGACACACAGGTGTGCCAGGCACACACAGGTGTGGCACACCCATACACGTGTGACACAGGTGTGACACAGGCACTGACACACAGGTGTGCCAGGCACACACAGGTGTGGCACACCCATACACGTGTGACACAGGTGTGACACAGGTGTGACACAGGCACTGACACACAGGTGTGACACACCCACACAGGTGTGACACACCCACACAGGTGTGACACAGGTGTGACACAGGCACGGACACACAGGTGTGCCAGGCACACACAGGTGTGGCACACTTATGCTCCTGTGCCCCAAATCCTGCAGCACCCCAAATCCTGCTACAGCGGCATCCCCAGCACCCCAATTCCTGCTGCACCCTAATCCTGGAGCACCCTAAATGCTGCTACAATGAGATCCCAGCACCCCAAACCCTCCTGTACCCCAAATCCTGCAGCACCCTGGTGTAACAGCACCTCCTCACCCCAAATCCTGCTGCAGCGGGACCCCTGCACCCCAAACCCCGATAGAACAGGACCCCCAGCACCCCAAACCCCGATAGAACAGGACCCCCAGCACCCCAAATCCTGCAGCACCCCAGAACGCGGTACAGCGGGATCCCAGCACCCCAAATCCTGCTGCAACGGGATCCCTGCACCCCAAATCCCAGAGCCCCCCAAATCCCGCTGTAATGGGATCACAGCACCCCAACACTCCACGGACACCCCAGATCCCGGTGTGACGGGACCCCTGCACCCCAACACTCCTGGGACACCCCAAATCCCAGCACACCCCAAATCCCGGTGTAATGGGACTGCACCATTCCAAATCCCTCTGCACCCCAAATCCCGGTGTGACGGGATCCCAGCACCCCAATACTGCTGGGACACCCCAAATCCTGGTGTAACGGGATCCCAGCACCCCAAATCCCACTGTAACGGGATCACAGCACCCCAACACTCCAGGGACGCCCCAAACCCCGGTGTAACAAGTCCCAAACCCCGCCACCTCCACCCCAAAACTGCCCTCACCCCAAAATCCCAGTGGAACAGGATCCCAGCATCCCGAACCGCCTGCACCCCAAATCCCGCTGTAACGGGATTGCAGAGCCCCAAAAAACTGCTGGGACTGGGACACCCCAAATCCCAGCGCACCCCAAATCCCGGAGTAACAGGATCACAGTACCCCAATCCTCCTGCACCCCAAATCCTGCTGTAACGGGATCACAGTACCCCAATCCTCCTGCACCCCAAATCCTGGAGTAACAGGATCACAGCACCCCAATCCTCCTGCACCCCAAATCCTACTGTAACGGGACCACAGTACCCCAATCCTCCTGCACCCCAAATCCTACTGTAACGGGACCCCTCACCCCAATACTGCTGGGACACCCCAAATCCTGCTGTAACGGATCACAGTACCCCAATCCTCCTGCACCCCAAATCCTGGAGTAACAGGATCACAGCACCCCAATCCTCCTGCACCCCAAATCCTGCTGTAACGGGATCACAGTACCCCAATACTGCTGGGACACCCCAAATCCTGCTGTAACGGGATCACAGTACCCCAATCCTCCTGCACCCCAAATCCTGCTGTAACGGGACCCCTCACCCCAAATCCCAGAGCAATGGATCACAGTACCCCAATCCTCCTGCACCCCAAATCCTGCTGTAACGGGACCCCCTCACCCCAAATCCCGGAGTAACGGGACCCAGCACCCCCAAATCCCAGCACACCCCAAATCCCGGAGTAACGGGACCCAGCACCCCCAAATCCCAGCACACCCCAAAGTCCCCCTCCCCTCAAATCCCGGAGTAACGGGACCCCCTCACCCCAAATCCCGATGTAACGGGATCACAGCACCCCAAATCCCTCAGCACCCCAAATCCCAGCACACCCCAAACCCCACTGTAACGGGATCACAGCACCCCAAACCTCCTGCACCCCAAACATGAGTAACGGGACCCCGTCACCCCAAATTCCAGAGTAACGGGACCCTGCACCCCAAATCTCAGCACATTCCCAATCCCGGTATAACGGGACCCCCCTTCACCCCAAATCCCAGCACCCCAAATCCTGATGCAACGAGACCCCAGCACACCCCAAATCCTGGTGCAATGGGAGCCCTTCACCTCAAATGCCAGCACACCCCAAACCCCGGCGGAACGGGACCCCCTCACCCCAAATCGCTCAGCACCCCAAATCTCAGCACATCCCAAACCCCGGTGTGACGGGACCCTGCACCCCAAGTTCCCCCTCACCCCAAATTCCTCTGTAACGAGACGCCCTCGCCCCAAATCCCTCAGCACCCCAAATCCATCGCACCCCAAACGCCGGTGTGACGAGACCCTGCACCCCAAATCCCAGCACATCCCCGATCCCGGGGTAACGGGACCCTGCACCCCAAATCCCTCGGCACCCCAAACCCCGGTGTAACGGGATCACAGCACCCCAAATCCCTCAGCACCCCAAACCCCGGTGTAACGGGATCACTGCACCCCAAATCCCTCAGCACCCCAAACCCCGGTGTAACGGGATCACTGCACCCCAAATCCCTCAGCACCCCAAACCCCGGTGTAACGGGACCCTGCACCCCAAATCCCTCGGCACCCCAAACCCCGGTGTAACGGGATCACAGCACCCCAAATCCCTCGGCACCCCAAACCCCGGTGTAACGGGATCACAGCACCCCAAATCCCTCAGCACCCCAAATCCATCGCATCCCAAACGCCGGTGTGACGAGACCCTGCACCCCAAATCCCAGCACATCCCCAGTCCCGGGGTAACGGGACCCCGCACCCCAAACCACCGTCACCCCAAACCTCCCCTCACCCCGATCCCGTCACACCCCAAACCCCCCCTCCCCCTCCCCCCCTCCCGCTCCCCCCGGGGCTCACCTGGCCTTGGCCGAGCGCTCGTAGCTCCAGCCGGGCCCGGCGCTGAGCGGGTCCCCGAACCCGGCGGCCGGGTAGTTCCTGTCCATGGGGGCGGCGCCCCCCGGGGCCGGGCGGGGGTCGAGGGCCGGGGGGGCCGGGGGGCGGCCGGGCGGGGGGCGCCTCACGGAGCCGCCATGATGGAGCGGGGCCGCGCGCCGCCGCTTCCTCCCACACTGCACCGCGCGGGGCCCGAGCGGGGCCGCGCGCCGGCGGGAGCGCGGCGGGAGGAGGCGGGGCCGGCGCTGGCCAATGGGGGAGAGGGGAGGGGTCGGCGCGTTGCCGTATAAGGGAAAAGGGGCGGGGAAAGCGGCGCGGGGAGACAATGTCCGCGAGGGGGAAAGGGGCACGGGGCCGAGCGCGGCCGTAAATGGGCAAAGGGGCGGGGCCATGCAGTGGCGGGAGCGCTGAGGGGGCGGGGCCATGCTGCGACAAAAAGGGAGGGGCGACGTGGCTCCATATATGGAAAAGGGGCGTGGTCACACCGGAGAGGCAGCGCTGAGGGGGCGGGGCCAAGCGGCGCAAAAAAGGGCGGGGTTAATCGCCCCATATATTGAGAAGGGGCGTGGTTAGACGCTGGCGGGAGCCCTTAGGGGCGGGGCTAAACTGCTTCTATAAACGATTAAAGGGCGGGGTTAAGCTGTCCCATATATGGAAAGGGGGCGTGGCCACACAATAGCGGACGTTCTGAAGGGGCGGGGCCAACCCGTGTCTATAGGTGCTAAAGAGGCGGGGTTAGCTACCTCCATATATGGAAAGGGGGCGTGGCCACACAGTGGCGGGAGCCCTTAGGGGCGGGGCCAAGCCGCGTCAATGGGCGAAAAGGGGGCGGGGAAAGGGGCGGGCCCAGGAATTTTCTATAGGGCAAGGGGCGGGGTAAGGGCGTGGCTGTGCTGTGCCTATAGAATGAAAAGAGGCGGGGCTTTTTCCCTATAGGGGCGGGGCTTGGAACACCACGGAGGGGGCTCGGCTAAGCTGCTGAGAGCCACTGGGCGGAACTGGTGCAAACTGGGAGCTGAGAAACAGAGGAGGAGGAACCAAAGTGCTGCTCCCACCCGGACCCTTTTACCCGCCGCACTTCCGGTTCGCCACTTCCGCCTTCCGGTGTTGCCCGGGCGCCGGCCGTGAGGGAGCCGCGCGCCCACACCCCCAAAAACCCCCAAAAAACCCCAAAAATTCCCCAAAAAACCCCAAAAATTCCCCAAAAACCCTCCCGGAACCCCTTTAAATTCTGCTCTCCGTCCCTCCAGGAGCGCCCCGGAGCTGCTGAGGCGCGGCCATGACGCGGCACGGCAAGAACTGCACGGCGGGGGCCGTGTACAGCTACCACGAGAGGAAGAAGGACACAGGTGGCGCCGGGCACCGGGAGGGCTCTGGGGACTTTGGGGACACCCGCGGGGGGTGACAACTGTGCCACCTTTGTGTCCCTCGCAGCCGCCTCGGGCTACGGCACGCAGCGGGTGCGGGTGGGCCGTGACGCCATCAAGGATTTCGATTGCTGCTGCCTCTCCCTGCAGCCCTGCCGGGACCCCGTGGTGACGTGAGTGAGCCCCGAAACCCCAAAAACCCCCCAGGACCCCAAAATATCCCAAACCCAGCCCCAGAAACACCCCAAAAACCCCCCCAGGACCCCAAAATACCCAAAACCAGCCTCAGAAACACCCCAAACCCCCCCCCCCCCCCCAGGACCCCAAAGTATCCCCAAAATACCCAAAACCAGCCCCAGAAACACCCCAAAAACCCCCCCAGGACCCCAAAGTATCCCCAAAATACCCAAAACCAGCCCCGAAACCGCCCAAAAACCCCCCAGGACCCCAAAGTATCCCCAAAATACCCAAAACCAGCCCCAGAAACACCCCAAAACCCCCCCCCCCCAGGACCCCAAAGTATCCCCAAAATACCCAAAACCAGCCCCAGAAACACCCCAAAAACCCCCCCAGGACCCCAAAATACCCAAAACCAGCCCCAGAAACAGCCCCAAAACCCCCCAGGACCCCAAAACCTCCCTGGCACCCCCAAAACAAAACCTGAGGACCCCAAAGCCCCCCCAAAAACCCCCCTAAAATCACCCTAAAACCCCCCAAAGACACCCAAAAACCACCCCAAAACCCCCCGAAATTTCGTCCCTATGATTTCCCAGACCCTAAAGGATTTTGGGGTGCCCCAAATCGTTTTGGGGTGTCCCCGATTTCTGCCCCAGCCCCGACGGGTTCCTGTACGAGCGCGAGGCCATCGTCAGCTACCTGCTGCACCAGAAAAGCAAAATCGCCCGCGAGACCAAGGTGAGAGCCCCAGAAATGCCCCAAAAATGCCCCAAAAATGCATCCAAAATCTGCCACAAAAATCCCCAAAGAAGTCTCCAAAGTACCTCCAAAAATCCCCCCCAAAATCTCCAAAAATTCCATCCAAATACCCCAAAATACTGTAAAAAATCCACCAAAAACACCCCAAAAAAACTGCCAAAATCCCACCAAAGTAGCTCCAAAAGTTCCATCCAAATACCCCAAAAATACCTCAAAAAATACCCCAAAAATTCCATTCAAATATCCCAAAAATACCTCAAAAAATACCCCAAAAATCTCCAAAAATTCCATCCAAATACCCCAAAAATACCTCAAAAAATACCCCAAAAATCTCCAAAAATTTCTTAAAAATACCCCAAAAATATCTAAAAAACCCCTTAAAAATACACCACAGATACCCAAAAAAAAACCCCTCAAAAATCCCCCTAAAATATCTTAAAGAATGCCCCAAAAGTCTCCAAAAATTCCATCCAAATACCCCAAAATACCTTAGAAAATACACCAAAAACACCCCAAAAAACCCCCAAAAATCCCCCTAAAATACCTCCCAAAATATCCCAGAAATCTCCAAAACTTCCATCAAAATACCCCAAAAATATCTAAAAAAACTCTTTAAAATACACCAAAAATACCCCAAAAAACCCCTCAAAAAATCCCCCCGAAATCTCCAAAAATTCCATCCAAATACCCCAAAATACCTTAAAATATACACCAAAAACACCCCAAAAAACCCCAAAAATCCCCCTAAAACAGCTCCAAAAATATCCCAGAAATCTCCAAGAATTTGGGATGTAAAATCCCGGAAATGTGGGGTAAAACTGTGGAATTTGGAATAAAAAACCCGCAGAATTTTGGGATTAAAACTCCCAGAGTTTTTGGGTAAAACCCCAGAAATTTGGGCTAAAAAATCCCAAAAATCTGGGGCAAAGCAGAAGAACTCGGGGTAAAAAAAAAAATCCAGAAATTTGGCGTAAAATTAAAAAATTTGGGGTAAAACCCCAAGAATTTGGGGTAAAAAAAAATCCCAGAAATTTGGATTAAAACTCAGGAATTTGGGGTAAAAAATTCCAGAAATTTGGATTAAAACTCAGGAATTTGGGGTAAAAAATCCCAGAAATTTGGATTAAAACTCAGGAATTTGGGGTAAAAAATCCCAGAAATTTGGATTAAAACTCAGCAATTTGAGGTAAAAAAATCCCAGAAATTTGGATTAAAACTCAGGAATTTGGTAGTAAAAAAATCCCAGAAATTTGGGGTAAAACATCCCAAAAGAAAATTTGGATTAAAACCCCAAGAATTTGGGATAAAAAATCCAGAAATTCAGGGTAAAAATCCCAGAAATTTTCTGTTAAATCCCCAGAAGTTTGGGATTAAAAAATCCAGAAATTTGGGGTAAAAAACCCCACAAATCTGACCTAAAATCCCCGAAATTTGGGCTAAAATCCCTGAATTTTTGGTGGATTTTGGGTGGCTGATTTGGGGGCGGGTTTGGGGACGGATTTTGGGGTTTTCTCCCATTTTTGGGGTTCACATTTCGGGGTTCGGGCCTGGCAGCGGCAGCAGGAGCAGGAATTTGGGATAAAACCCCAAAATTTGGAGTAAAAAAATCCCAAAAACTTGGGGTAAAACTGAGGAACTTGCGGTAAAAAAGTCAGAAATTTGGGATAAAAATCCAGAAATTTTGGGGTAAAATTAAGGAATTTGAAGTAAAAAATCCCAGAAAACTTGGGTTAAAAATCCCAGAAATTTGGGATTAAAGAATCCGGGAATTTGGGGTAAAAAACCCCAGAAATTTGGGATAAAACTCTCAAATTTTGAGATAAAACCCCAGAACTTTTTGTGAATTTTGGGGTGGGCTTTGGAGCATTTCTCTGAACATTTTGGGGTCCCTGACACATTTTTGGGGTTCCATTTCGGGGTTCGGGCCTGGGAGCAGCAGCAGGGGCAGGAATTGGGGGTAAAAAATACCAAAAATTGGGGGTAAAATCCCCGAAATTTGGGCCAAAAGCCCCGAGGTTTTTGTGGATTTTGGGTGGCTGATTTGGGGCCGGGTTTGGGTGTGGATTTTGGGGTTTTCTCCCATTTTGGGGTCCCTGACACATTTTGGGGTTCACATTTCGGGGTGCAGGCCTGGCAGCGGCAGCAGGAGCAGGAACTGGGGGTAAAATCCCCGAAATTTGGTGTAAAATCCCCAAAATTTGGTGTAAAATGCCCGAAATTTGGGCTAAAATCCCTGAATTTTTGGTGGATTTTGGGTGGCTGATTTGGGGGCGGGTTTGGGGATGGATTTTGGGGTTTTCTCCCATTTTTGGGGTTCCATTTCGGTCTCCAGGCCTGGCAGCGGCAGCAGGGGCAGGAACTGGGGGTAAAAAAATACCAAAAATTGGGGGTAAAATCCCCGAAATTTGGGCCAAAAGCCCCGAATCTTTGGTGGATTTTGGGTGGCTGATTTGGGGGCGGGTTTGGGTGCGGATTTTGGGGTCCCTGAAGGGGTCCCTGACACATTTTTGGGGTTCACATTTTGGGCTCCAGGCCTGGCAGCGGCAGCAGGGGCAGGAACTGGGGGTAAAGTCCCAGAGATTTGGTGTAAAATCCCCGAAATTTGGGCTAAAAGCCCCGAATTTTTGGTGGATTTTGGGTGGCTGATTTGGGGGTGGGTTTGGGGACGGATTTTGGGGTCCCTGACACATTTTGGGGTTCACATTTCGGGGTGCAGGCCTGGCAGCGGCAGCAGGGGCAGGAACTGGGGGTAAAATCCCCGAAATTTGGTGTAAAATCCCCAAAATTTGGTGTAAAATGCCCGAAATTTGGTGTAAAATCCCCGAAATTTGGTGTAAAATGCCCGAAATTTGGGCTAAAAGCCCCGAATTTTTGGTGGATTTTGGGTGGCTGATTTGGGGCCGGTCTGGGGACGGATTTTGGGGTTTTCTCCCATTTTTGGGGTTCCATTTTGGGGTTCCATCCCGGGGTGCAGGCCTGGCAGCGGCAGCAGGCCGAGCGGCGCCGCCAGCGGCAGCAGCAGAGCGGGGAGGGGGCGGCCAAAGCCCTCAGGGGCTTCCTGGAGGCCGAGACCCCCCTGGGCCGGGGGGGCGCCGAGACCCCCGGGGGCAGCGGTGAGGGGGAGCTGGGCAGGGGTCCGGGGGGTCCGGGGGGTTTGGGGGGAATTTGGGGGGGTTTGAGGGGGGTTTTGGTTGGGTCCTGGAGGGATTTGGGGGGGTTCTGGGGGGATTTGGGGAGGTTTGGGGGTGTTTGAGGGGATTTTGGGGGGTCCTGGGGGGATTTGGGGAGGTTTGAGGGGGGTTTTGGGGGGTCTGGGGGGATTTGGGGAGGTTTGAGGGGGATTTTGGGGGGTCTGGGGGGGATTTGGGGCAGTTTGAGGGGGATTTTGGGGGTCTGGGGGGCATTTGGGGGTGTTTGAGGGGGGTTTTGGGGGGTCCTGGGGGATTTGGGGCAGTTTGAGGGGGGTTTTGGGGGTCCTGGGGGGATTTGGGGGTGTTTGAGGGGGATTTTGGGGGGTCCTGGGGGGATTTGGGGGTGTTTGAGGGGGGTTTTGGGGGGTCCTGGGGGGATTTGGGGCAGTTTGAGGGGGGTTTTGGGGGGTCCTGGGGGATTTGGGGCAGTTTGAGGGGGGTTTTGGGGGGTCTGGGGGATTTGGGGAGGTCCTGGAGGGGATTTGGGGGGTCTGGGGGATTTGGGGGTGTTTGAGGGGGATTTTGGGGGGTCTGGGGGGATTTGGGGGTGTTTGAGGGGGATTTGGGGGGTCCTGGGGGGATTTGGGGCTTCCTGGAGGCCGAGACCCCCCTGGGCCGGGGGGCGCCGAGACCCCGGGGGCAGCGGTGAGGGGGAATTGGGGAGGGGTCCTGGGGGTCTGGGGGTTTGGGGGTCTGGGGGGTTTGGGGGAGTTTGAGGGGAAATTTGGGGAGACTTTGGGGGGATTTTGGGGGTCTCGGGGGTCTGGAGGGGTTTCAGGGGGTCTGGGGGCATTTTGGGGGGGTCCCGGGCGGTTTTGGGGGGGTTTGGGGGGATTTTAGGGGGCTCTGGGGGGATTTGGGGAGATTTTTGGGGGATTTTGGGGGAATTTTGGGACATTTTGGGACATTTCTGGGATATTTTGGGACATTTTGGGATATTTTGGGACGTTTTTGGGACATTTTTGGGACATTTTGGGGATATTTTGGGATATTTTTGGGACATTTTGGGACATTTTGGGACGTTTTTGGGACATTCCCCCCCAGGCTCCCCAGGACCCCTCCCCAGTTTCTGGATCCCCTCGCTGACCCCCGAGGCTGCGGCCGAGAGCCTGCGGCGGCCGGTGAGTGACCGACAGTGACCGACAGTGACCACTGACCACTGAGTGACCACTGACCACTGAGTGACCGCTGAGTGACCACTGACCAGTGACCACTGAGTGACCGCTGACCATGAGTGACCGCTGAGTGACCGCTGAGTGACCGCTGAGTGACCATGAGTGACCATGAGTGACCACGAGTGACCGCTGACCATGAGTGACTGCTGAGTGACCGCTGAGTGACCGCTGAGTGACCGCTGAGTGACCGCTGACCGTGAGTGACCGCTGAGTGACCACGAGTGACCGCTGAGTGACCGCTGAGTGACCACTGAGTGACCGCTGAGTGACCGCTGACCGTGAGTGACCGCTGAGTGACCACTGAGTGACCACGAGTGACCGCTGAGTGACCGCTGAGTGACCGCTGAGTGACCACTGAGTGACCGCTGAGTGACCGCTGACCGTGAGTGACCGCTGAGTGACCACTGAGTGACCACGAGTGACCGCTGAGTGACCGCTGAGTGACCACTGAGTGACCGCTGAGTGACCACTGAGTGACCGCTGAGTGACCGCTGAGTGACCACGAGTGACCGCTGAGTGACCACTGAGTGACCGCTGAGTGACCGCTGAGTGACCATGAGTGACCACTGAGTGACCGCTGAGTGACCGCTGAGTGACCGCTGACCGTGAGTGACCGCTGAGTGACCACGAGTGACCACGAGTGACCGCTGAGTGACCGCTGAGTGACCACGAGTGACCACGAGTGACCGCTGAGTGACCACGAGTGACCGCTGACCGTGTCTGTGGCTCTGGGGTGGATTTGGGTTTTGGGGAGGTTCGGGGCTGATTTTGGGCTGATTTTGGGGGTTTTGGGGTAATTTTGGTCTTTTTTGGGGTTGGTTTGGGGGTGATGTTTTCTTTTGATTTTGGGGTGATGTTTTTGGTGGTTTTGGAGTTAATTTGGGGTTTTTGGGGTGATTTTTGGGGGTTTTGGGGTAATTCTGGGATTTTTTGGGCTGGTTTGGGTTGATTTGGTGGTTTTGGGGTGATTTTTTTGTGATTTTGGGGTTAATTTTGGTCGTTTTGGGGTGGGTTTTGGTTAATTTTGGGGTGATTTTTCGGGTGATTTTTTTGGTGATTTTTGGAGTAATTTTGGGGTTAATTTTGGTGTTTTTTTGGTGATTTTTCGGGGTTAATTTTGGGATTTTTTTTTGAGGTAATTTTTGGGGTGATTTTGGGGTTAATTTTGGTGGATTTTGGGGTGATTTTTGGAATGATTTTTTTTGGCGGTTTTGGGGTGATTTTTCGGGTGATTTTTTGAGGTAATTTTTGCAGTAATTTTGGGGTTAATTTTGGTGGGTTTCGGGGTGATTTTTGGAGAAATTTTGGGGTTAATTTTGGTGGTTTTTGGGGTGATTTTTCAGGTGATTTTTTTTTGTGATTTTTGGAGTAATTTGGGGGTTAATTTTGGTGGTTTTAGGGTGATTTTTTGGGTGATTTTTTGGTGATTTTTGGAGTAATTTGGGGGTTAATTTTGGTGGTTTTTTGGTGATTTTTTGGGTGATTTTTGGAGTAATTTTGGGGTTACTTTTGGTGATTTTTTGGGTGGTTTTTGGTGATTTTTGGAGCAATTTTGGGGTTAATTTTGGTGGTTTTGGGGTGATTTTTTCGGGGTTAACTTTTGGATTTTTTGGGTTAATTTTGGCGTTTTCTGCTCTTTTCCCCTCTCCGCGTCCGTCCGTCCGTCCGTGCCCAGGATCGCAGCGTCCGGTGCCCGATGTCCGGCCGGAAGCTGCGCCTGGCCCAGCTGGTCAGCGTCCGCTTCACCCCGGCCGCGCCCGGCCTGAGCCCCGGGCAGCTGCTGGCCCGAGAGCCGAGTGACCGCTACGTGTGCGCGCTGACCGGCGACCCGCTGGGGAACGCGACACCGTGCGCCGTGCTGCGGCCATCGTGAGTGACCACTGAGTGACCACTGACTGACCTGAGTGACCATTGATAGCCCCTGAGTGACCACTGACTGACCATTGATATCCCCTGAGTGACCGCTACGTGTGCGCGCTGACCGGCGACCCGCTGGGCAATGCCACCCCCTGCGCCGTGCTGCGGCCATCGTGAGTGACCACTGAGTGACCACTGACTGACCTGAGTGACCATTGATAGCCCCTGAGTGACCACTGAGTGACCACTGAGTGACCGCTACGTGTGCGCGCTGACCGGCGACCCGCTGGGGAACGCGACACCGTGTGCTGTGCTGCGGCCATCGTGAGTGACCGCTGATAGCCCTGAGTGACCACTGAGTGACCATTGATATCCCCTGAGTGAGCACTGACTGACCATTGATATCCCCTGAGTGAGCACTGAGTGACCATTGATATCCCCTGAGTGAGCACTGACTGACCACTGACCGCTGAGTGACCGCTACGTGTGCGCGCTGACCGGCGACCCGCTGGGGAACGCGACACCGTGTGCTGTGCTGCGGCCATCGTGAGTGACCGCTGAGTGACCACTGACTGACCTGAGTGACCATTGATAGCCCCTGAGTGAGCACTGACTGACCATTGATAGCCCCTGAGTGAGCACTGACTGACCATTGATATCCCCTGAGTGACCGCTACGTGTGCGCGCTGACCGGGCGAAACCCGCTGGGCAATGCCACCCCCTGCGCCGTGCTCCGGCCATCGTGAGTGACCACTGACCACTGCCCAGTGACCCTGAGTGACCGCTGACTGACCTGAGTGAGCACTGACTGACCACTGACCGCTGAGTGACCGCTACGTGTGCGCGCTGACCGGCGACCCGCTGGGCAATGCCACCCCCTGCGCCGTGCTCCGGCCATCGTGAGTGACCACTGATAGCCCTGAGTGACCTGAGTGACCATTGATATCCCCTGAGTGACCACTGAGTGACCACTGAGTGACCATTGATAGCCCTGAGTGACCACTGAGTGACCGCTGAGTGACCATTGATAGCCCTGAGTGACCACTGAGTGACCACTGAGTGAGCACTGACCAGCGGCACCCCCTGGCTGCCCCCTGTGAGTGACCACTGAGTGGCCATTGAGTGACCACTGACAGCCCTGAATGACCCTGAGTGACCACTGAGTGGCCATTGGGTGACCCCCGTATGACCCCTGACCTCTCAGTGACCCCTGTCCGTGTGTCCAGGGGGTCAGTGGTCACTCTGGGGGTACCAATGGTCATTTTGTCCATCTGTCCATGGCTCAGTGGTCACTCTGGGCTATCAGGGGTCACTGTGGTCACTCAATGGTCACTCTGTCCATCCCACAGAGGCTCAGTGGTCACTGTGGTCACTCAGTGGTCACTGTGGTCACTCAATGGTCACTGTGGTCACTGTGGTCACTCAGTGGTCACTCATTGGTCACTCTGTCCATCCCAGGGGCTCCGTGGTCACTCTGGGCTATCAGTGGTCACTCATGGTCACTGTGGTCACTCATGGTCACTGTGGTCACTCATTGGTCACTCTGTCCATCCACAGGGGGTCAGTGGTCACTCTGGGGTATCAGTGGTCACTCATGGTCACCGTGGTCACTCATGGTCACTGTGGTCACTCAATGGTCACTCTGTCCATCCCCAGGGGCTCCGTGGTCACTCTGGGCTATCAGTGGTCACTGTGGTCACTCAATGGTCACTCAGTGGTCACTCAATGGTCACTCTGTCCATCCCACAGAGGGTCAGTGGTCACTCTGGGGTATCAGTGGTCACTCTGGGGTATCAGTGGTCACTGTGGTCACTCAATGGTCACTGTGGTCACTCAATGGTCACTCAGTGGTCACTCAATGGTCACTCTGTCCATCCCACAGAGGCTCAGTGGTCACTGTGGTCACTCAGTGGTCACTGTGGTCACTCAGTGGTCACTCTGGGGTATCAGTGGTCACTGTGGTCACTCAGTGGTCACTCAGTGGTCACTGTGGTCACTCAGTGGTCACTCATTGGTCACTCTGTCCATCCCACAGAGGGTCAGTGGTCACTCTGGGGTATCAGTGGTCACTGTGGTCACTCAGTGGTCACTCAGTGGTCACTGTGGTCACTGTGGTTACTCAATGGTCACTCAGTGGTCACTCAGTGGTCACTCTGTCCATCCGCAGGGGCTCCGTGGTCACTCTGGGGCATCAGTGGTCACTCAGTGGTCACTGTGGTCACTCAGTGGTCACTCTGTCCATCCGCAGGGGCTCCGTGGTCACTCTGGCCGCCGTGCAGCGCCTGCTCCGGCCGGACATGCGGGACCCCCTGAGCGGGGCGGAGCTCAGCGACGGTGACGTCATCGAGCTGCAGAGGGTGGGGGCGGGGCAAAGGCCGGGGGGGGTTTGGGGGAAATTTGGGGAAAATTTGGGGAATTTTGGGGAAATTTGGGGAATTTTGGGGAAATTTGGGGGGTTTAGGAGGGATTTTGGGGGGCTGGGGCGGTTTTGGGGGCTCTGGGGGGGGGCCGGGGGAGTTTGATGCGGATTTGGGGGGATTTGGGGTGAATTTGGGGAATTTGGGGGGTTTGGGGTGAATTTGGGGAATTTTGGGGGGTTTGGGGTGGATTTTGGGGATCTGGGAGGGATTTTGGGGGGCTCTGGGAGAGGCTTGAGACGGATTTTAGGGAATTTTGGGGTTCTGGGGGGATTTGGGGAATTTTGGGGGGATTGGGGGAGATGAGGAGGGGTTTTGGGGGGCGTTTTTGGGGATTTTGGAGGGGTTTGAGGGGGGTTTGGGGGATTTTGGGATTCTGGGGTGGATTTTGGGGGGTCTGGGATGGAATTTTGGGCAATTTGGGGGGTTTGAGGGAGATTTTGGGGGGAGATTTTTGGGAGGTTTGGGGAATTTGGGATTCTGGGGTGGATTTTGGGGCATTAGGAGGGATTTGGGGGGATTTTGGAGGGATTTGGGGAGTTTGAGATGGATTTTGGGGGGTCTGGGAGGATTTTCAGGGCGATTTGGGGGATTTTGGGTTCTGGGAGGGATTTTGGGGGGTTTCAGGTGGATTTGGGGAGTTTGGGGCACCGGGGGTGAATATTGGGGGGATTTCGGGGGTGTTTGGGAGGATTTTTTGGGGCATTTTGGGGGGTTTGGGGTAAATTTGGGGGATTTGGGTAAATTGGGGGGGGTTCTGGGGATTTGGGGGGTTCTGGGGGATTTGGGGGGAATTTGAGGCAGATTTGGGGGGATTTTGGGGTTCAGGGAGGATTTTGGGGGGATTTCAGGGGATTTTGGGGGTTCAGGGAGGTCTGGAGCGGATTTTGGGGGGGTTGGAAGGGATTTGTGTGAATTTCAGGGTCCGGGTTGGATTTGGGGGGGATCTGGGTGAATTTGGGGCTCTTTGTTGCATTTTGGGGTCCCCCCTCACCCCATTTTCCCCCCTCAGGGCGGGACCGGCTTTGCTGGGGCCGGGGTTTCCCTGGAGGCCAAAAAATCCCGGCCAGTGATGCAGGCCTAGGGGGCACCCCAAAACCTGGGGCACCCCAAAACCCCAGAAACCCAAAATCCAAAAAATTCCCCCCAAAATCCCAAAAATTCA
>CM069703.1:268906-346582 GCA_036010785.1 Ammospiza maritima maritima | reverse complement strand
TCCCCCTTGTGGGCCCACCCGCGCGTTGCCGCTTTAAGGCATCCAAGCCCCGCCCCCTCCTCCAGCCCAACCAATCAGCGCTCAGAACGCGAACTGTCAGTTTATTGGCAAAGTGGGCGTGGCCTCGGCGGCGTTGCCCAATCAGCTTTGGACAAAAATAAAGTGGGCGGGGCTTCCAAAAGGCCACGCCCAAATCTGCTACAAAATGGGGGAGCCCCAGATTCAGAGCTGTCAATCAAAACCATGGTGGCTCCTCCCCCTTTAAAGGCCACGCCCCCGTTTTTGGGGGGGAGGGGCCCCCAAAATCTGTGCAAGGTGGGGGGGGGAGGGGCGGGACCCCCCCCCAAAATAAGACACTTGGTGGGGGGAGGGGCGACCCCCAAATTTTGGGGTGAAAATCTAAAATTTTGGGAAAATCCCCCAAATTTTGGGGTCTCCCCTCCCCCATTGAGCTTTTGGGGGGACCCCAATTTGGGGGAGGGGGTGTTGAAGAGCCCCCCTCGTTTTTTTGGGGGTCCCCAAGGCTCTAAACCCCCAAATTTTAGGGAAAATTCCCCAAATTTTGGGGTCAAAATATCAAATTTTGGGGTAAAACCCCCAAATTTCAGGGAAAACCCCCAAATTTTAGGGTGTGGCCCCCAAATTTTGACCTGAAAACCCCAAAATTTTTGCTCTTCCAACCATTTTTTAGGGGGGCTCCCAAATCACCCCAAAAATCAATTGCGGGGGGGGGGGGGGTAAAAAATGTGAATTTTAAGGCTTTGAAATTGGGATTTTTTTGGGGTTTTGGGGTTTTTTTTTGCAGCTTTTGGGTATTTTGGGTTTTGGGGGGGTTTTGGGGGGGTTTTTGGGGGGTCAGGGGGGGTCCCCAGCCAGGAGGCGGGGCCGGGGCAGGTCCCCGAACATTTCGGTGCCGTCGCCGCCGCCCCGCAGGGTCAGGGCCCGCATGGAGGCGGCGATTCGCTCCAGGTCCGGGGGGGCCTGAAATGGGCAAAATTTGGGGGGTTTTGGGGTGGTTGAAGGGCCAAAAATCCCCAAAATTATCCCCCAAAATCAGCCCCGAATCAGCCCTGAAAATCCTCCCAAAATCGCACAAACGAACCCCAAAATATCCCCAAATTCTCACCCGCGGCTTCAAAATATCCAAACCGCCTCAAAATTCAGCAAATCGACCCAAACGTTCCCTGAAATCCCCCAAAACATTTCAAATGCCCCCAAACTTCCCCCTGAGGCCCCCAAACCGCCCTGAAATCCCCAAAATCGCCCCCAAAGGCCCCAAAATTCCCCCAAATCCCCACAAACCTCCCCAAATCCTCCCAAAGGCCCCCAGAAAATTCCCCTCCAAACCCCAAAAATTCCCCCCCAAACTGCCCCCAAATCCCCCCCAAAAACCACAAAAATCCCCAAATCGCCCCCAAAATGCCCCCAATGGCCCCAAAACCCCCCAAATTTACCCCCAAAATCCCTCTCAAATCTCCAACCCCCCCAAAAACCTCCAAACCTCCCCAATTTCCCCCAAAACTCCAAAGATCTTCCCAAAATCCCCCCAAATCCCCTCAAAATCCCAAAATCTTCCCCAAAAACCCCCAACCCCCCCAAATTCCCCTAAAAATCCCTGAAACCCCAAAAATCCTCCCAAACCCCTCAAAATCCTCCCATTTCCCCCCAACCCCCCCATAAAAGTCCCCCAATATCAAAAGTCCCCCCTAAAACCCAAAAATCCCCCCTAAAATGGCCCCGAAACCCCAAAAATTCCCCCAAAAATGCCCCCAAATCCCCCCATAAAAATCCCCAAAATCCCCCCAATCTCAAAAATCCTCCCTAAAACCCAAAAATCCCCCAAATCCCTCCCAAAAACCCCTCAAAAAGACACAAAATCTCCCCTGAATCCACCCAAACTCCCCCAAAATCTGCCCTGAAATGGCTCCCAAATCCCCCCAAACCTCGCCCGAATCTCCCCAATTTTCCCCCAAACCCCCCTCCAAAACCCTTCAAAATTCTAAATTTTCCTCAAATTTTCCTCAAATTTCCCCAAATTTCCCCTTTCCCACCTTTCCGGCGCTGCCCGCGCTCTCCCCCGGGGCTCTCCGTGCCCAGCTCGGCACCGGCAGCGACCGAGCCAGAGCCCCAAAATGCCCCCAAATCCCCTCATTTCACCCCAAAATCCCCGCATAAAATCCCCCAAATCCCCCCAATCTCAAAAATCCTCCCTAAAACCCAAAAATCCTCCCAAAACCCCTCAAAAAGACACAAAGTCTCCCCTAAATCCCCCCCGACCTCCCCCAAAATCTGCCCTGAAATGCCTCCCAATCCCCCAAACCTCGCCCGAATCTCCCCAATTTCGCCCCAAACCCCCTCCAAACCCCCTCCAAATCCCAAATTTTCCTCAAATTTCCCCAAATTTCCCCAAATTTCCCCAAATTTTCCCACCTTCCCAGCGCTGCCCGCGCTCTCCCCCGGGGCTCTCCGTGCCCAGCTCGGCACCGGCAGCGACCGAGCCAGAGCCCCCAAAATCCCCCAAAATGCCCCCAAAATCCCCCCATAAAAATCCCCCAAATCCCCCAATCTCAAAAATCCTCCCTAAAACCCAAAAATTCCCGAAATCCCTCCCAAAACCCCTCAAAAATACACAAAATCTCCCCTAAATCCCCCCCAAACTCCCCCAAAATGGCTCCCAAATCTTCCCAATTTCGCCCCAATTTCCCCCCCAAACCCCCTCAAAATCCCAAGATTTTCCTCAAATTTTCCTCAAATTTCCCCAAATTTCCCCAAATTTCCCCTTTCCCACCTTCCCGGCGCTGCCCGCGCTCTCCCCCGGGGCTCTCCGTGCCCAGCTCGGCACCGGCAGCGGCAGCGGACCGAGCCAGGGCGGGCCCGGCCGGGAACGAACGCGGCGGAACCGGATCGGGGCCGCTCTCTGCGGGGCAACGACGGGCAGCGAAAAGGAGAATTAAATAAAATTTAAAATTAAAAAAAAAAAAAAAGCAAATACGAAAAAAAACAAACAAAAAAACCCAAACGAACCCCGTAAAAAACCACAAAGAACCAGCAAACAGAACCAGCAAACAGAACCATGAAGCAAAACCATAAAAAAAGAACCAGAACAGAAGCGGATCGGGGGCGCTCTCTGCGGGGCAAAGACGCGAAAAGGAATATAAAATAAAGCGAAAAGGAGAATAAAATAAAATTCTAAAAATTAAAAAAAAAAAAAAAAAAAAAAAAACGGAAAAAACAAACAAAAAAACCCCAAATGAACCCCGTAAAAAAACCACAAAGAAGCAGAAAACAGAACCAGAAAACAGAACCATGAAGCAAAAGCATAACAAAGAACCAGAAAAGAAGCGGATCAGGGGCGATCTCTGTGGGGCAAAGACGGGCAGCGGAAAGGAGAATTAAATAAAATTTAAAAATTTAAAAAACAAATTAATCCCAAAATACGGAAAAAAACAAACAAAAAAACCCCAAACGAACCCCGTAAAAAACCACAAAGAACCAGAAACAGAACCAGCAAACAGAACCATGAAAAAACACCATAAAAAAGAACCAGAAGAGAAGCGGATCGGGGGCGCTCTCTGGGGGGAAATGGGGTCAGGGTGGGCAGGGGGGGAAAAAAGTACAGAAAACCAGAAAAAACGAACAAAAACCCCAAGAAAAACCCCCCAAAACAAACCCAAAACAAACCCAGAAACTACCCCCGAAAAATCCCCGTCAAAAACCAAAAAACTCCCCCAAAACCCCCCCAAAATTAAAAAAAAAAACAACCAACCCAACCCCTCTAAAACTTTAAAAATCCCAAAAATGCCACCAAAATCTCCCCCTCAAAAAAACCCAAAAAAAATCCCAAAAAAACCCCCAAAACCCAAAAAAATCCAAAAGTCCAAAAGACCTGCAAAATAAAACCCCCAAAAATGCTCAATACCCCAAAACCCCTGAAAAACCTCCTGAAATCCCCTTGAAAATATCTGTAAGTCCTTTCAAAATTCTCTAAAATCGATTTTAAAATCCATTTTAAAATCCTTTCAAAATCCCTAAAATTTCTCTCAAAAATCCTCTAAAATTTGCTGAAAAAAATCCTCTAAAATCCCTTTAAAATCCTCTCAAAAAAATCTCCCTAAAATTCCCTCACAAATCTTTTAAAATCCCCTAAAATCTGCTTTAAAATCCTCTAAAAATCCTGGTAAAATCCCCCAAAATTCTCTAAAATCTCACTAAAAAATTGTCTAAAAATCCACCAAAAATCCCTTAAAAATCCCTCAAATTCTTCTCAAAAACCCGTTAAAATTTACTGGAAAATCCTCTAAAAATCCCCTCAAAAATTCTCTAAAATCCCCCTAAAAATGCCCTTAAAATCCTCTCAATTTTCCTTAAAATCCCCCAAAAATCGTAAAAAATGCCCTGAAAAATAAAAAAAAAAATTTAAAAAATTCCTAAAAACGCCCCAAAAAATTTTAAAAAAAATTTTTAAAAACTCCTTAAAACGCCCTAAAAATAAAAAAAAACTTAAAAAAATCCTAAAAACACCCCAAAAAATTAAAAAAATTTTTAAAAATTCCTAAAAACGCCCTAAAAAATTAAATAAAAAAATTTTAAAAATTCCTAAAAATGCCCCAAAAAATTAAAAAAAAATCCTAAAAACGCCCCCCAAAAATTTTAAAAAATCTTTAAAAATTCCTAAAAATGCCCCCAAAAAATTAAAAAAAATTAAAAAAAAATCCTAAACACGCCCCCAAAAATTAAAAAAAAATTTTAAAAAATCCTAAAAACACCCCCAAAAAAATTTAAAAACAATTTAAAAAATTCCTAAAAACCCCCAAAAATTAAAAAAAAAAAATCCTAAAAACGCCCTAAAAAATTAAATAAAAAATCTAAAATAATCCTAAAAACACCCCCAAAAAATTAAAAAAAAAAAAATTAAAAAAAAATTCCTAAAAACGCCCCAAAAAATTAAAAAAATTTTAAAAATCCTAAAAACGCCCAAAAAATTAAAAAAAATTTTAAAAAATCCTAAAAACGCCCCAAAAAATTAAAAAAAAAATTTTAAAAATTCCTAAAAGTGCCCCCACCCTAAATTTGAATTTTCCCAAATTTCACCGCGAATTTGGCCCCCAAATCCCCAATTCCTGCCCCTCCCCCACCGTCGCCGCTGTCCCAGTCGGGCTCCGGCTCCTCCTCGGGGCCCCTCCCCCACTCCTCGTCCATCAGGAACAGCCCTGGGGGGGGAGGGGACACGGGGGGGTCACGGGGGGGGTCACGGGGGACCCCAAAACCCACGGGACCCCCCCAAAACCCGGAATTACCCAAAATCCCCCCAAAATTCAAAATGTCCTCCCAAAATCCCCCCAAAATTCAAAGTATTTCCCAAAATCCCCCCAAATTTCCCCCCAAAATTCAAAATGTCCTCCCAAAATCCCCCCCAAATTCAAAATATTCTCCCAAAATCGCCCCAAAATATCCCAAAAACCCCCCAAAAATCTCAAATTTCCCCCCAAATCCCCCCCCAAAATAAACCCGGGACCCCCCCCTCCAAAATCCCCCCAAAATCCCCAAACCTCCCCAAAATCCCCTCCAGACCCCCCAAACTTTCCCCAAATCCCCCAAATTTTCCCCCCAAATCCACTCCAGATTTCCCCCCAAAATTTCCCCAAAAATCTCCCCCCCAAAATTTCAAATTCTCCCCCCAAAAATTCCCAAATCCCCCCAAAATTCCCCAATTCCCCCCAAAAAAACCCCATAAAATCCCCAAAATTCCTCCGAAAAAACCTCACACAAACCCCCAGACCCCCCAAAATCCCCCAAATTTCAAACCTCCCCAAAATCCCCAAAAATTCCCTCAAAAATTCCCAAATCCGCCCCGAAATCCCAAAAAAACCCCAAAAGTCCCCGAATTTCCCCCAAACCGCCCCTCCCCCTCACCGATGACGTCACTGGGCGCCGCCCCCTCCCCCCCTCTCCTCCGGGTGGGGGTCCCCAAACTTGGGGGGGCCCGGGGGGAAATTTTGGGGGGGTTTGGGGGAAAAATTTGGGGGATTTTGAGGAAAAGTTTGGGGTGAAATTTGAGGATTTTGGGCAAAACTCGGGGAGTTTCTGGGGGAATTTGGGGGAGAAATTTTGGGATTTTTTGGGGGGTCCAGGGGAGGATTTTGGGGGAGAATTTGGGGATTTTGGGGAAAAGTTTGGAGGAAATTTGGGAATTTTGGGGGAAAGTTTGGGGTGAAAATGGAGGATTCAGGGGAGGGTTGAGGGTTGAAAATTGGAGATTTTGGGGTGAAATCGGAGGATTTGGGGGAAAATTCTGCGGTGGAAATTCAGGATTTTGGAGGAAATTTTGGCGTGAAAATTGAAGATTTTGGGGTGGAAATTCAGGATTTTGGGGTGAAATTTCAGCATTTTTGGGTGGATTTAGGCCTGAATTTGGGGCTTGATTTAGTGTTGAAAATTCTGAATTCTGGGCTGAATTTTGAGTTAAAAAATGAAGATTTTGGGCTAAGAATTCCAAACCTCGGGCTGAATTTTGGGCTGAATTTTGAGGTGAAAATTCCGAATTCTGGGCTGAATTTTGGGCAGAAAATTCCGAATTCTGGGCTGAATTTTGGGCTGGAAATTCCGGATTCTGGGCTGAATTTTGAGTTAAAAATGGAATATTTTGGGCTGGAAATTCCGGATTTTGGGCTGAAGTTTGGGATGAAAACACCGAATTTTGCGCTGAATTTTGGACCGAAAATTCCAAATTTTGGGCTGAATTTTGGGGTGAAAACTCCGAATTCTGGGCTGAATTTGGGGCTGAATTTGGAACTGAAAATTGAAGATTTTGGGGTGAAAATTCCGAATTTTGGGCTGAATTTTGGGGTGAAAATTCCGGATTTTGGGCTGAATTTTGGGGTGAAAACTCCGAATTCTGGGCTGAATTTGGAACTAAAAATTGAAGATTTTGGGGTGAAAATTCCGGATTTGGGGCTGAATTTTGGGGTGAAAATTCCGGATTTGGGGGCTGAATTTTGGGGTGAGAATTCCGGATTTGGGGGCTGAATTTTGGGGGTGAAAATTCCGGATTTTTGGCTGAATTTTGGGGTGAGAATTCCGGATTTTGGGCTGAATTTTGGGGTGAGAATTCCGGATTCGGGGCTGAATTTTGGGGTGAGAATTCCGGATTCGGGGCTGAATTTTGGGGTGACAATTCCGGATTCGGGGCTGAATTTTGGGGTGAGAATTCCGGATTTTGGGCTGAATTTTGGGGTGAGAATTCCGGATTCGGGGCTGAATTTTGGGGTGAGAATTCCGGATTTTGGGCTGAATCCTGCGCTGGGTTCGGGGGGCTGCGGGGGTCCCCGAGCAGCTCCCGCAGGATCTGGGGCAGGAATTTGCGCGTGGCCGCGCCCAGGGCGCCGGGGCCGTGCTGCAGCAGCGCCGGGGCCCCCCCGCCACCGCCACCGCCACCGGGACCCCCCCAGAAGCCCAAAATGGTCACGTCCGGAGCCCCCGCGGAGCCCCGGAAGCGCTCGGCGGCCGCCACCAACGACCGCCAGGAATGGGGGGGGGACGACATCGGGGGGGAAATTTGGGGGGAAAATCGGGGAAATTTGGGGGTTTTGGGGCTTCGGAGAAATTTGGCAAAAATTTGGGGGGGCTCTTGAGAGGGTTCGGGGGGGGTTTGGGGAGATTGAAGGGGGTTTAGGGAGGAATCGGGGGATTTAAGGGGAGGATTTAGCGGGGGTTTGGGGAGATTTGGGAAAATTTGGGGGGGTTTGAGGTGATTTGGGGGGGTTTGGAGGGTCTGAGGGGGCTGGGGGGGATTTGGGGGGTCCTGGGTGGGTTTTAGAGGGGTTTGGGGAGGATGAAAGGAGGTTTGGGGGTGTTGGGGGGGGGATTTGGGGGAGATTTGAGGGGGGAACTTGGGGGGATTTGGGAAAATTTGGAAAAATTTGGGGGGGGGTTTTGAGGGGGCTTGGGGGGATTTAGGGGGGATTTGGGGGGGATTTAAGGGAGTTTAGGGGGGATTTGGGGGGGTTTAAGTGGAGTTTGGGAAAATTGGGGGGGTTTGGGGAGGGGGGACAAATTTGGGGGAGATTTAAAGGAGTTTTGGGCAGGTTTGGGGGGGATTAAAGGAGATTTGGGGGGTTAGGGAAAATTTGGGGGGGGTTTGAGGGGGCTTGGGAAAATTTGGGGGGATTTGGGGGGGGATTGAAGGGGATTTGGGGGGAGTTGAGGGGGTTTGGGGGGATTTGAGGGGGTTTTGGGGAGATTTGAGGGAAATTTGGGAAAATTTGGGGGGGTTGGGACAAACTTGGGGGGGCTTTAAGTGGGGTTTGGGAAAGTTTGGGGGCGGTTTGGGAGCTTTTCGGGAGGATTTGGGCGGGATTTAAGGGGATTTGGGGAATTTGGGGAAGGTTTGGGGGCTCTGGGAGCGGTTTAAGAGGGAATTGGGGCGGTTTAGGAGGATTTTGAGGGGGGTCCCGTTTGGGTTTTTGGGGTTCCCGGGGGGTCTGGGAAAGTTTTTTGGGGGGGGGGGGGGTCCCGAGGGGATCACGCGGAGATTTGGGGGTAAAAAAACGGAAATTTGGGGGTCCCGAGGGGAATTTTGGGGTCCCGGAGCGGATTTGAGGGTAAAAAGAGGAATTTAGGGGGTGAAAAGGGGAAATTGGGGTTAGATTGGGGAATTTGGGGTTAGAAAAGGGAATTTGGGTTAGAAAGGGGAAGTTTGGGGTTAGAAAAGGAAATTTCGGGGTCCCGGTCCGGGGGGGTCGCGGCACGGCCCGGAACCGCTCGGCGGCCCCGGGGCCGCCCCCAAGATGGCGGCGGCGGAAAAGGCGGGCCACGGTGCGGAATGGGCGGGGCTTAGTCGGGAATCAACCAATGGGAGAGCGTGTAGGGTTGGGGCGTGGCTGAGCTTGGCCGAGGTTTATGCTAATTTCGCTGTTCCCATTGGTTAGCAGGATGGGTGGGCGTGGCTAACGGCGCCGGAATAGGCGTGGCTTCTGTCCCGACGGTAGTGATCCCGCGGCTCTGATTGGTCGGTGGGGCCGGGGCGATACCGGAAGTGGGCGTGACCACCGGAAGCGGTTGAGCGGCCATGGCGGAGGCGGCGGGAGGGAGGGTGAGGCCTCCCCTCCCCCACCCCCAAAAAGCCCCAAAATCCCCCAAAAACTTCCCCAAATCCCTTCGGGACCCCAAAAATCCTCTCCGGGACCCCCAAAAACCCCCCGGGACCCCAAAGTTCCCCTCGGGACCCCTCAGAATCGGCTCCGGGACCCCAAAATGGCCCCGGGGTTTGGTGTCCTCCTCCCTCGGGGTGACACCGCGCTGGGGGGAGGGGACGGGGACAGGGACAGGGACAGGGACAGGTGACAGCGGTGGTGATCAGTGACAGCCACAGGGGAGGGGTGACAAGCGACGGCTGACAGGGACAGGTGATGGGGACGGTGACAGTGACACAGTGGTGACAGTGACACAGTGACAGTGACACTGACAGTGACAGTGACAGTGACACAGTGACAGTGACACTGACAGTGACACAGTGGTGACAGTGACACAGTGACAGTGACACTGACAGTGACACTGACAGAGACACAGTGGTGACAGTGACACGGTGACAGTGGCACGGCGGTGACAGTGACAGTGACACAGTGACAGTGACACTGACAGTGACACAGTGGTGACAGTGACACAGTGACAGTGACACAGAGACAGTGACACAGTGGTGACAGTGACACAGTGACAGTGACACTGACAGTGACACAGAGGTGACAGTGACAGTGATAGTGACAATGACACAGTGGTGACACTCTGGTGACAGTGACACAGCGGTGACAGTGACACAGTGACAGTGACACAGTGACAGTGACACAGCGGTGACAGTGACACAGTGACAGTGACACTGACAGTGACACAGCGGTGACAGTGACACAGCGGTGACAGTGACACAGTGACAGTGATAGTGACACGGTGGCAGCGGTGGTGACAGTGACACAGAGGTGACAGTGACACTGTGCTGACAGTGACACTGACAGTGCCACTCTGGTGACACCGTGACAGCTTTGGTGACGCCGTCCCCCTGTCGCAGGTGCTGCTGTCCCCTCCCGGGGGTGTCCGTCCCTCTGTCCGTCCCTCTGTCCGTCCCTGGGTGACACAATGGTGACACTGGTGACAGTTTGGTGACAGTGACACACTGGTGACAATGGTGACAGTGACAGTGACAGTGACACGGTGGTGACAGTGACAGTGACACTGTGCTGACAGTGCCCCTCTGGTGACAGTGACACACTGGTGACAGTTTGGTGACAGTGACAGTGACAGTGACAGTGACGCGGTGGTGATGCCCTGTCGCAGGTGCTGCTGTCCCTCCCGGGGGGTGTCCGTCCCTCTGTCCGTCCCTCTGTCCGTCCCTCTGTCCGTCCCTCCGTCCGGCCCCGAGGGGCTCCTGCGGGGGCACCTGCGCGTGTGGCAGCGGGTGAGAGACCACGGGGGGAAACTGGGGATACTGGGATGTACTGGGATATACTGGGATGGACTGGGATATACTGGGAGGGACTGGGAGCAAACTGGGATCAAACTGGGGATACTGGGATATACTGGGAGGGACTGGGAGCAAACTGGGAGCACTGGGAGCAAACTGGGAGCAAACTGGGAGCACTGGGAGCAAACTGGGAGCAAACTGGGAGCAAACTTGGAGCAAACTGGGAGCAAACTGGGAGCACTGGGAGCAAACTGGGAGCAAACTGGGAGCAAACTTGGAGCAAACTGGGAGCACTGGGAGCACTGGGAGCAAACTGGGAGCACTGGGAGCAAACTGGGAGCAAACTGGGAGCACTGGGAGCAAACTGGGAGCAAACTGGGAGCACTGGGAGCACTGGGAGCAAACTGGGAGCAAACTGGGAGCAAACTGGAGCAAACTGGAGCAAACTGGGAGCACTGGGAGCAAACTGGGAGCAAACTGGGAGCAAACTGGGAGGGACTGGGGATACTGGGATGGATACTGGGAGGTACTGGGAGCCAAACTGGGGATACTGGGAGGGGTCTGGGGAGGACTGGGAGCAACTGGGAGGGACTGGGAACCAAACTGGGGATTACTGGGACATACTGGGATATACTGGGAGGGACTGGGAGGGAACTGGGTTATACTGGGATGGACTGGGATACTGGGATATACTGGGGACCAAACTGGGGATACTGGGAGGGGATTTGGATGGACTGGGATAAACTGGGAGGGACTGGGAGTGAGACACTGGGGATACTGGGATATACCGGGGACAAACTGGGACCAAACTGGGCATACTGGAGGGACTGGGATCAAACTGGGAGGGGATTTGGACAAACTGGGAGGGACTGGGAGGAACTCAAAGCAAACTGGGAACCAAACTGGGAGGGACTGGGATAAACTGGGAGGGACCGGGAGGGGATTGACATGTACTGGGTTATACTGGGATATACTGGGAGGGGGTGGGGAAAGGTAACCACTGCTCCATACTGGTCCATACTGGTCTGTACTGGTTTATATTTGGGTTTATACTGGTTCATACTGGTCCGTACTGGTTCATACTGGTCCGTACTGGTTCATACTGGTCTGTACTGGTTCATACTGGTCCGTACTGGTTCATACTGGTCTGTACTGGTTTCCAGCACGGGGACCTGGAGCTGCATTGGGAACCCCTGGAGAAGAACTGGGAACCACCTGGGGAGGAGGTGAGACCCAAAACCACCAAAAATCACCCCAAAAATCACCCCAAAAAATCCCCAAAATCACCCAAAAATCACCCAAAAATCACCCCAAAAATCCCCCAAAATAACCCAAAATCACCCCAAAAATCACCCCAAAAATCTCCCCAAAATCACCCCAAAAATCCCCAAAAATCTCCCCAAAATCACCTCAAAGAATCCCCAAAAATCACCTCAAAGAATCCCCAAAATCACCCCAAAAATTACCCCAAAAATCTCCAAAAATCACCCCAAAAATCACCCAAAAATCACCCAAAAATCACCCAAAAATCACCCCAAAAATCACCCCAAAATCACCCCAAAACCACCAAAAATCACCCCAAAAAATCCCCAAAAATTCCTCCCCAAAAATCACCAAAGCCAACCCCAAAAATCAAGAAAATCACCCCAAATTTCCCAAAACCCACCTGAAAAAATTCCCCAAAATCCCCAAAAATCCTCCCCAAAATAACCCCAAAATCTCAGAAACGAAAATCCCCCCCAAGATCAAGAAAATCCCCCAAATTTCCCAAAACCCACCTGAAAAAATTCCCCAAAACGCCCCCAAAATGCACAAAATTTCCGCCAAAATCCCCAAAAAATCCTCAAAAATGCCCCAAAAATCCAAAATCTGCCCCAAATGCCCCAAAACCACCGAAATCCCAACGGTGCCCCCAAATTCCCCAAAAATCCTCCAAATTTCACTCAAATCTCAAATTTCCCCCCAAAATCCCCAAATTTTCCCCCAAATTCCCCTAAAAAGCTCAAAAAACCCCAAAATTTCCCAAATTCTCCCCGAATTCTCCGCAGGACCCCCCTGACCCCGGCCTGGAGCCCGACTGGGCCGTGCTGAGCCCGCCCCGAGCCCGGCCCCGGCACGGTGAGGGGGAATTGGGGAAAATGGGGGAAAAATGGGAAAAATGGGGAAAATGGGGAAAAATGGGGAATAAAGGGGGAAAAATGGGGGGAAATGGGGGAAAAAATGGGGAAAAATGGGGAAAAAATGGGGGAAAAATGGGGGAAAAAATGGGGAAAAATGGGGGAAAATGGGGGAAAAAATGGGGAAAAAATGGGGGGAAAATGGGGAAAAAATGGGGAAAAATGGGGAAAAAATGGGGGAAAAATGGGGGGAAAATGGGGGAAAAATGGGGAAAAATGGGGGAAAATGGGGGGAAAATGGGGAAAAAATGGGGAAAAATGGGGGAAAATGGGAAAAATGGGGGGAAATGGGGGAAAAATGGGGAATAAAGGGGGAAAAATGGGGAAAAATGGGGAAAAATGGGGGAAAAAATGGGAAAAAATTGGGAAAAAATGGGGGGGAAATGGGGGAAAATGGGGGAAAAATGGGGGGAAATGGGGAAAAATGGGAATTTGGGGAAAACATGGGGAAAAATGGGGAAGAAATGGGGGGAAATGGGGAAAAAATGGGAAAAAATGGGAATAAAGGGGGAAAAATAGGGAAAAATTGGGAAAAAATGGGGTTTTGGGGTGGTTTTTGGGTGATTTCTGTAGGGTTTTTGGGTGGTTTTTGGGTGATTTTTGGGTGATTTTTGGGTGATTTCTGTGGGGTTTTTGGGTGATTTCTGTGGGGTTTTTGGGTGATTTTTGGGTGATTTCTGTGGGGTTTTTGGGTGATTTTTGGGTGATTTCTGTGGGGTTTTTGGGTGATTTCTGTGGGGTTTTTGGGTGATTTTTGGGTGATTTCTGTGGGGTTTTTGGGTGGTTTTTGGGTGATTTCTGTGGGGTTTTTGGGTGATTTTTGGGTGATTTCTGTGGGGTTTTTGGGTGGTTTTTGGGTGATTTCTGTGGGGTTTTTGGGTGATTTTTGGGTGATTTCTGTGGGGTTTTTGGGTGAGTTTTTGGGTGACTTTTGGGTGATTTCTGTGGGGTTTTTGGGTGATTTCTGTAGGGTTTTTGGGGTGATTTCTGTGTGATTTCTGTGGGGTTTTTGGGTGATTTCTGTGGGGTTTTTGGGTGATTTTTGGGTGATTTCTGTGGGGTTTTTGGGTGATTTTTGGGTGATTTCTGTGGGGTTTTTGGGTGGTTTTTGGGTGATTTCTGTGGGGTTTTTGGGTGGTTTTTGGGTGATTTTTGTGGGGTTTTGGGGGTGATTTCTGTGGGGTTTTTGGGTGATTTCTGTGGGGTTTTTGGGTGAGTTTTTGGGTGACTTTTGGGTGATTTCTGTGGGGTTTTTGGGTGATTTCTGTAGGGTTTTTGGGGTGATTTCTGTGTGATTTCTGTGGGGTTTTTGGGTGATTTCTGTGAGGTTTTTGGGTGATTTTTGGGTGATTTCTGTGAGGTTTTTGGGTGGTTTTTGGGTGATTTCTGTGGGGTTTTTGGGTGATTTCGGGGTTGATTTCGGGATGTTTTGGCTGTTTCCCGCCAGGCTGGGCCCAGGGTTTCGGGGTGCCCCTGGGGCAGCTGCGGGGGCTGCGCCGGGGCCCCCCCGGGCCGGGCCCCCCCCCTGGTGCTGCTGCTGCCCCGGGGGGGGGGGCCCTGCCCGCCCCGCTGCTGCTGCCCCGGGGGGGGCTCCGGGAGCTGCGGCGCCTCCTGGGGCCGCGCCTGACGCCGTGAGTGAGGGCGGGGATGGCCCCGAAACCGGGCACAGACCCCCCAAAACAGCCCAAAATAGCCCAAAACGTGGGCACAAAGCAACCTAAAGCTCACCCAGAAACACCCCAAAACATGGTCACGAATCAATCCAAAATTCACCCCAAAATACCCCAAAACATGGTCACAAACACCCCAAAAATCCACCCAAAAATACCCCAAAACATGGTCACAAATACCCCTAAAATACCCCAAAAATACCCCCAAAAATACCCCAAAATTCCCCCATAAATACCCCAAAACATGGTCACAAATCAACCCAAAAATACCCCCAAAAATACCCCAAAAACATGGTCACAAATACCCCAAAAATCCACCCAAAAATACCCCAAAAAATGGTCACAAATACCCCAAAAATCCACCCAAAAATACCCCAAAAAATGGTCACAAATACCCCAAAAATCCACCCAAAAATGCCCACAAATACCCCTAAAATCCCCCAAAATCCCCCAAAATCCCCCCTAAATCCCCCCAAAAGATCCCAAATCAACCCAAAATTCCACCCAAATCCACCACAACAAGCGGTCCCAAATAAACTCAAAATTCCCCCAAAATTCCCCCAAAATTCCCCCAAAAACTCCCCCAAAAATGCCCCAAAAATGCCCCAAAACCGCCCCCAAATTTGGTCCCAAATCCCCCAAAAATCCACGCGAAAATCCCCGAAAATCCCCAGGACCCCTCCCCATTTTGGGGACCCCTCCCCCATTCCTGGGGCCCCTCCCCAATTTTGGGACCCCTCCCCAGTTTGGGGGACCCCTCTCCAATTTGAGAGCCCCCTCCCCATTTCAGAGCCCCCTCCCCATTTCAGAGCCCCCTCCCCCCAATTTCAGCTCCCCCCGGGACCCCTCCCCAATTTCAGAGCCCCCTCCCCCCAATTGCAGCTCCCCCCGGGACCCCTCCCCATTTCAGGGACCCCTCCCCATTTCAGAGCCCCCTCCCCCCAATTTCAGCTCCCCCGGGACCCCTCCCCATTTCAGAGCCCCCTCCCCATTTCAGAGCCCCCTCCCCCCAATTTCAGCTCCCCCCGGGACCCCTCCCCATTTCAGAGCCCCCTCCTCATTTCAGAGCCCCCTCCCCCCAATTTCAGCTCCCCCCGGGACCCCCGTTTGCTGCTGGTCGTGACCCCCGAGGACCCCCCCGAGCCCCCCCCGGAGCGCGGCCTGGTCACCGTGAGCACCCCAAAAAACGGGGGGGGGTCCCCAAAATATGGGGGGGGGGGTCCCCAAATTTTGGGGAGGGGGTGTCTTAAAATGGGGGGAGGGTCCCCAAATATGGGGGGGGGTCCCAAAATATGGGGGGGGGTCTTAAAATATGGGGGGGAACCCCAAAATATGGGGGGGGGGTCTTAAAATGGGGGGGGTCCCCAAAATTTGGGAGGGGGTATTTAAAATATGGGGGGGTCCCCAAAATTTGGGGGGGGCTCTTAAAATGGGGGGGGGGTCGTAAAATGGGGGGAGCCCAAAATGAGGGAGGGGAACCCCAAAATTGGGGGAAGCCTAAAATGGGGAGGGGTCTTAAAATATGGGGGGGACCCCCAAATCGGGGGGGTTTGGGAGTTTGGGGGAGGGCAGAATTTGGGGCGATTTTGGGGTTTTTGGGGGGATTTTGAGGGGGTTTTGGGGTGATTTTGGGGTTAATTTTGGGGTGATTTTGGGGTTAATTTTGAGGGGGTTTTTGGGGTGATTTTTTGGGTGATTTTGGGGTTAATTTTGGGGTTAATTTTGGGGTGATTTTGGGGGGATTTTTGGGTGATTTTGGGGTTAATTTTGGGGTAATTTTGGGGTGATTTTTGGGTGATTTTGGGGTTAATTTTGAGGGGGTTTTTGGGTTTTTTGGGGTAATTTTGGGGTGATTTGGGGTATTTTTGTGGCAGTTTTGGGATGATTTTGGAGTCATTTTGGGACAATTTTTGGGGTGATTTTGGAGTTAATTTTGGGGTGATTTTTAAATTAATTTTGGGAAGATTTGGGGGTGATTTTTGGGGTGATTTTATGGTTAATTTTGAGGTTTTTTTGGGGGATTTTGGGGGTGATTTTTAAATTTATTTTGGGAAGATTTTGGGGTGGTTTTTGGGGTGATTTTGGGGTGTTTCTGGGTTGATTTTGGAGTTAATTTTGGGAAGATTTTGGGGTGATTTTGGGCCATTTCTGGGGTTCATGTTGGGGTGATTTTTGGGGTGATTTTGGGGTGTTTTTGGAATTAATTTTAGGATGATTTTAGGGTTACTTTGGGCTGGTTCTGGAGTTCTTTTGGGCTTTGGGGTGATTTTGGGGTTCATTTTGGGGTATTTCTGAGCTTTTTCTGGGCTGGTTTTGGGCTTCATTTTGGGGCAATTTTGGGGTGAATTTTGCCGATTTTGGGGTTCATTTTGGGGTATTTCTGGGCTGGTTTTGGGGTGATTTTTGGGATATTTTGGGGATTTTTTCGGGGCTGATTTTGGGGTGTTTTGGGAGGGCTCTTGGGGTGATTTTGGGGTTAAATTTGAGGTGTTTTGGGGCTGTTTTCTGGCTGATTTCGGGGTGTTTTGGGAGCGTTGTTTGGGGTATTTTTGGGCTGTTTCTGGGGTAATTTTGGGCTGGTTTTGGGGTGATTTTGGGGTTCGTTTCGGGCTGTTATTGCGATGTTTCTGTGGTGGATTTGGGGCATTTTTGGAGCTCATTTTGGGGTATTTTTAGGGTGGCTCTGAGGTGATTTTGGGCTGTTTCAGGGGTGATTTTGGGGTGTTTTTTGAATTAATTTTAGGGTATTTTTGGGGTGATTTGGTGGAGATTTTGGGGCGATTTTGGAGGTTACTTTAGGGCGATTTGGGGGTGATTTTGGGGCACTTTTGGGGTTATTTTCGGGGGGGGTGGGTTGGGTTTTAGGAGCCAATTTTACGTTTTCCCCCCCTCCCCCAGCGGCTCCTGCAGGCGCCGCCCCTCGGGGGTCTCTCCCTGGGGGGTCTCGGCCGCCTCCTGGGGGGTCCCCGGGGGGGGGAGGGGCCGGAACCCGAACCCGAACCCCCCTTTGAGCTGCTGAGCTGCGTGAGTGGGCGGGGCTTAAAGGGGCGGGGCTTAAAGGGGCGGGGCTAGGGTGGGGGTTGGGGGTTTTGGGGGGTTTTGGATTTTGGGGGGGTTGTGGGGGGTTTGGGGGAAATTTTGGGGGGAATTTTGGATTTTGGAGGGGGTTGTGGGTGGATTTTGGGGGGGTTTAGGGGATTTTGGGGGATTTCTGGTGGTTTTGGGGGGAATCTGGGAGGATTTGGGGGTTTTGGGGGGAATTTTGGGGGGATTCTTGGGGGTTTGGGGTGGGTTTTGGGGGTTTTAGGGGATTTGGGGGAGATTTTGGGGGGAATTTTGGAGGATTTGGGGGGAAATTTTGGATTTTGGGGGGATTTGGGGTTTCAGGGGATTTTAGGTGGGATTTTGTGTGATTGGGGGAATTTTGGGGCGGTTTGGGTGGATTTCGGGTGGTTTTGGGGGGATTTTGGGGACATTTTTGGGGAAATTTTGGACTTTGGGGGGGTTTGGGGGGGTTTTTGTATTTTGGGGGAATTGGGGGGAATTTGTTATTTTGAGGGGATTTTAGGGGGGATTTGGGGTGGTTCAGAGGGAATTTCAGGGGTTTGGGATGGTTTGGGTGCTTTGGGGGAATTTTGGGGTCATTTTGGGATATTTGGAAGGTTTGGGGGGGATTTGAGGCATTTTTGGGGCATTTTAGGGCTGGTTTTAGATGTGGGCGTGGCTTGTTAAGCCCCGCCCCTTTTACAGGTGACGTTGGCGCCCCGCCCCTGCCCCGTTCGAGGCCCCCCATTGGCTCCCTCCGATTGGGGGCGGGGCCTGAGCCCGGCGGAGCTGCGGGAGCGAATCTTCCGGGGGGTGAGGGGCGGGGCCTCGAGGGGGCGGGGCCTCGAGGGGGCGTGGCCAGTGGGGTGGGCGTGGCCAGTGGGGTGGGCGCCTAAAACCGACTCCAAATGTCCCCAAAAAATCCCAAATCTCCCTCGAATCTTCCCTAAAATGTCCCCAAATGCCACCAAAACCCCCTAAAACGTCCCTAAATGGCCCCAAAATATCCCAAACCTTCCTCAAATGTCCCCAAACGTCCCTAAAATGTCCCCCAAAAAATCCCAAATCTGTCAATTGTCCCCAAACCCCCTAAAACGGCCCCAAATGTCCCCAGATCCCCTAAAATGGCCCCCAAAAAATCCCAAATCTCTGTCAATGGTCCCCAAATTGTCCCCAAAGCCCCTAAAATGTCCCCAAACCCCCATAAATGTCCCCAAATCCCCTGAAAATATCCACAAAAAAATCCCCAAATCTCTGTCAATTTTCCCCAAATTGTCCCCAAACCCCCCATAAATGGCCCCAAATCCCCCATAAATGGCCCCAAATGTCCCCAAACCCCCCATAAATGTCCCCAAAGTGTCCCCAAACCCCCTAAAATGTCCCCAAAAAAATCCCAAATCTCTGTCAATGGTCCCCAAATTGTCCCCAAAGCCCCTCAAATGTCCCCAAATCCCCCATAAATGTCCCCAAATGTCCCCAAATGTCCCCAAACAAGTGTCCCCCCCCTCAGGGAGTGAGCCCCGAGCTCCGGGCCCAGGTCTGGCCCTTCCTGCTGGGCTCAGCGGCCCCGGGGGGACCCCCGAGAGCCCCAAAGGGACCCCCGAGAGCCCCGGGGGGACCCCCGAGAGCCCCGGGGGGACCCCGGACCCCGCCCGGGCCCGCAGGTGAGGCCGGGGGGGCTGGGGGCGGCTTTGGGGTGTCAAAATGGGGGTTTGGGGTGTTGGGGGGGGTTTGGGGTGTCAAAATGGGGGTTTGGGTACCAAAATGGGGGTTTGGGGTGTCAAAATGGGGTTTGGGAGGTTTGGGGTTGGGGTTTGGGTGGTTTGGGGCAGTTTTGGGGCACCAAAATGGGGTTCTGGGGTGTCAAAGGGTGGGTTTGGGGCAGTTTGGGGGTGGTTTGGGGTATTTGGGGTACCAAAATGGGGCTTTGGGGTGTCAGAGGGTGGGTTTGGGGGGTTTTGGGGTGGTTTGGGATGGATTTGGGGTGTTTAGGGTACCAAAATGGGGCTTTGGGGGTGTTTGGGTTGGATTTCGGGGTTTGGGGCAGTTTTGGGGTACCAAAATGGGGTTCTGGGCTATCAAAGGGGGGGTTGGGGCAGTGTGGGGGTGGTTTGGGATGGATTTGGGGTATTTGGGGTGTCAAAGTGGGGTTTTGGGGTGCCAGAATGGGGTTGGGGGTGGTTTTGGGGTGTTTGGGATGGGTTTGAGGGGGTTTTGGGGTGGGTTTGGGGTATTTGGGGATACCGAGGATGTTTTTGGGGTGGTTTTTGGCTGTTTTTTTGGGGTACCAGAGCCTTTTTTTTGCTGTTTTGGGGGTCCCAGAGCTGGTTTTGGGGTGGTTTTAGCTGTTTTGGGGGTACCAAGGCCGTTTTTTGGGTGGTTTTGAGCTGGTTTGGGCTGGTTTGGGGATGTTTGTTTGCTGGTTTTGGGGTACCAGAGCCATTTTTTGCTGGTTTTGGGGTACCAGGTCTGTTTTCAGCTGGTTTTTGGCCGTTTTTGGGGTGGTTTTGGCTGTTTTGGGGGTACCAGAGCTGGTTTTGGGGTGTTTTTAGCTGTTTTTGGGCTGTTTTGGGGTGTTTTTAGCTGTTTTTGGGGTGCTTTTGGCTGTTTTTGGGGTGCCAGGGACGATTATTTCCGGATGAAGCTCCAGTGGCGCTCGCTGAGCCCGGGGCAGCTGCAAAGGAACAAAATCTTCCGGGGGTACCAGGAAAAGATAGGTGAGACCCCGAAAATCACCCCTAAACTGCCCCGAAAATCACCCCGAAAATGACCCCTAAACTGCCCCAAAAATGACCCCAAAAATCACCCCTAAACTGCCCCAAAAATCACCCCGAAAATGACCCCAAAAATCACCCCTAAACTGCCCCGAAAATCACCCCGAAAATGACCCCAAAAATCACCCCTAAACTGCCCCAAAAATCACCCAAAAAATCACCCCTAAACTGCCCCAAAAATGACCCCAAAAATCACTCCTAAACTGCCCCTAAAATGACCCCGAAAATCACCCCAAAAATCACCCCTAAACTGCCCCAAAAATCACCCCGAAAATCACCCCTAAACTGCCCCTAAAATGACCCCAAAAATCACCCCTAAACTGCCCCGAAAATCACCCCAAAAATGACCCCGAAAATGGCCCTAAAACTGCCCCAAAACGTCCCCAAAATCCCCCCCCAAATTGACCCCAAAAATCTCCCCAAAATTGACCCCAAATATCCCCAAAATGACCCAAAAATGTCCCCAAGTGTCCCTAAAATGGACCCCAACTGTCCCCAAAATATCCCCTGAGCCCCTTAAACTGACTCCAAACGTCCTCCAGAGTCCCCAAATTCTCCCCAAATGTCCCTAAAATGTCCCATGAAGGCCCCAGAAAGTCCCCAAAGTTTCTCAGAAATGTCCCAAAAATGTCCCCAAAGCCGACCCCAAATTGTCCCCAAAATCTGCCCAAAAATTGACCCCAAACATCCCCAAATGACCCCAAACTGTCCCCAAAGTCCCCCCGAAATGTCCCCAAAGCCCCCCAAAGCCACCCCAATGTCCCCAACGTGTCCCTGAAATGCCCCCAAAATTTTTGGCCCAAAATGGCCAAAAATCCCCAAAAATCTCCCCAAAATTGACCCCAACTGTCCCCAAACGTCCAGAAAAGTCCCTGAAATTGGCCAAAAATGTCCCCAAAATGTCTGAAATTGTCCCCAAATTGTCCCCAAATGTGCCCAAATGTCTGAAATTGTCCCCAAATTGTCCCCAAATGTCTGAAATTGTCCCCAAATTGTCCCCAAATCGTCCCCAAATGTCTGAAATTGTCCCCAATGTGCCCTAAATGTGCCCAAATGTCTGAAATTGTCCCCAAATTGTCCCCAAATCGTCCCCAAATATCTGAAATTGTCCCCAATGTGCCCCAATGTGCCCAAATGTGTGAAATTGTCCCCAATGTGCCCAAATGTGTGGAATTGTCCCCAATGTGCCCCAATGTCCCCAAATGTGTGAAATTGTCCCCAATGTGCCCAAATGTGTGAAATTGTCCCCAATGTGCCCCAATGTGCCCAAATGTGTGAAATTGTCCCCAACGTCCCCAAATGTGTGAAATTGTCCCCAACGTCCCCAGAGCGGGCGGTGGCAGCGGCCCCGCCGGGGGCGGCGCGGGGGCGGCTGCGGGAGCTGCTGCTGACTCAGTGCACCTTCAACTGCGACCGCGGTGAGCGCGGGTGGGGATGGGGAAAGGGGAAATGGGAAAGGGGGAAATGGGGAAATGGGGAAAGGGGAAATGGGGAAATGGGGAAATGGGGAAATGGGGAAATGGGGAAAGGGGGAAATGGGGAAAGGGGGAAATGGGGAAATGGGGAAAGGGGAAATGGGGAAATGGGGAAATGGGGAAATGGGGAAATGGGGAAAGGGGGAAAGGGGGAAAAATGGGGAAATGGGGAAATGGGGAAAGGGGGAAATGGGGGAAAGGGGAAAGGGGGAAAAATGGGGAAATGGGGAAATGGGGAATGGGGAAATGGGGAAATGGGGGAATGGGGAAATGGGGAAATGGGGAATGGGGAAATGGGGAAATGGGGAAATGGGGAAATGGGGGAAATGGGGAAAGGGGAAATGGGGAAAGGGGGAAAGGGGGAAAGGGGGAAAGGGGGAAAAATGGGGAAATGGGGAAATGGGGAAATGGGGAAATGGGGAAAATGGGGGAAAATGGGGAAATGGGGAAAGGGGAAAATGGGGAAATGGGGAAAGGGGGAAATGGGGAATGGGGAAATGGGGAAAGGGGGAAAGGGGAAATGGGGAAAGGGGAATGGGGAAAGGGGGGAAATGGGGAAATGGGGAAAGGGGAAATGGGGAAAGGGGGAAATGGGGAAATGGGGAAATGGGGAAATGGGGGAAAATGGGGAAATGGGGAAATGGGGAAATGGGGAAATGGGGAAAGGGGGGAAATGGGGAAATGGGGAAATGGGGAAAGGGGGAAATGGGGGAAATGGGGATTGGGGGTCGGGGGGTTTGGGGATTTTGGGGATTTCTGGGGATTTTTGGGGATTTTTCTGGGGATTTTTCTGGGGAATTTTCGGAGGATTTTTCTGGGCATTTTTCTGGGGATTTTTGGGGATTTGTCTGGGGATTTTTGGGGATTTTTCTGGGGATTTTTCTGGGGATTTTTGGGGATTTTTCTGGGGATTTTTGGGGATTTTTCTGGGGATTTTTGGGGATTTTTCTGGGGAATTTTTGGAGGATTTTTCTGGGGATTTTTGGGGATTTTTCTGAGGACTTTTCTGGGAATTTTTGGGGATTTTTCTGGGGACTTTTGGGGATTTTTCTGGGAATTTTTCTGGGGATTTTTGGGGATTTTTCTGGGGATTTTTCTGGGGATTTTTGGGGATTTTTCTGGGGACTTTTCGGGACTTTTCTGGGGATTTTTCTGGGGATTTTTGGGGATTTTTCTGGGGATTTTTGGGGATTTTTCTGGGGAATTTTCAGAGGATTTTTCTGGGCATTTTTCTGGGGATTTTTGGGGATTTTTCTGAGGATTTTTCTGGGGATTTTTGGGGATTTTTCTGGGGACTTTTGGGGATTTTTCTGGGGATTTTGGGGGATTTTTCTGGGAATTTGGGGGTTTTTCTGGGGATTTTTGGGGATTTTTCTGGGAATTTTTCTGGGGATTTTTGGGGATTTTTCTGGGGATTTTTGGGGATTTTTCTGGGAATTTTTGGGGATTTTTCTGGGAATTTTTGGGGTTTTTTGGGGATTTTTGGTGTTCCCAGGGGACGTGGGGGGGATGAGCGAGGTCCTGGGGGGATTTTGGGGGGAAAAAATTGAGAATTTTGGCCCAAAATTTTGGGGTTTTTTTTTGATTTTGGGGTGGGAAAATCGGGATTTTTTGGGGGAAATGTTGGGATTTTTGGCAGTTTGGGATTTTTGGGTTCCAGGGTACGTGGAGGGCATGAGCGAGGTCCTGGCCCCCCTGCTCGGGGTCTTCCCCGACGAGGCCGAGGCGTTCTGGGCCTTTTGCAGCGTCATGGACACCGTGGTGAGCGAAAGCAGCGCGAGATCCGGGGGGAAAAACGGAAATTTGGGGTGAAAAACGGGAGATTTGGGAAAATTTGGGGTGAAAAATGGGAAATTTGGGGTGAAAATGGGGAAATTCGGGGTGAAAAACGGGAAATTTGGGAAAATTTGGGGTGAAAATGGGGAAATTTGGGGTGAAAATGGGGAAATTTGGGGTGAAAAACGGGAAATTTGGGGTGAAAAATGGGAAACTTGGGAAAATTTGGGGTGAAAATGGGGAAATTTGGGTGAAATTTGGGAAAATTTGGGATGAAAATGGGGAAATTTGGAGTGAAATTTGGGAAAATTTGGGGTGAAAATGGGGAAATTTGTGGTGCAAAACGGAAAATTTGGGTGAAAATGGGGAAATTTGGAGTGAAAATGTGAAAATACGGGGTGAAAATTTTCAAAATTCGGAGAGGAAATCTGAAAATTCAGGGGGAATTTCGAAATTTTGGGGGGAAACACCAAAATTTGGGGAGCAAATGCCAAAATTCGGGGGAGAATTTTGAAGATTTTTTTGGGATATTTTGGGGCTTTTTAGGGAGGAATTTTGGGTTTCTGGGGTTTTTTTGGTGCAATTTTGGGATTTTTGGGGATTTTGGGGACCTTTGGGGGGAATGTTTGGGATTTTGGGGGGAATTTTGGGGGGAATTTGGGGGGAATTTGGGGGTTTTGGGGGGAATTTGGGTGTTTTTGGGTGGGATTTTGGGGGTTTTGAGTCGGAATTTTGGGGTGTTTTTGGGTGGGATTTGGGGGTTTTGAGCCGGAGTTTTGGGTGTTTTTGGGTGGGATTTTGGGTGTTTTTGGGTGGGATTTTGGGGGTTTTTGACCCGGAATTTTGGGTGGTTTTGGGTGGGATTTGGGGTTTTTGAGCCGGAGTTTTGGGTGTTGGGGTGGTTTTGGGTGGGATTGGGGTTTTTGAGCCGGAGTTTGGGTGTTTTTGGGTGGGATTTTGGGGTTTTTGGGTGGGATTTGGGGGTTTTGAGTCGGAATTTTGGGGTGTTTTGGGTGGGATTTTGGGGTTTTTGAGTTGGAATTTTGGGTGTTTTTGGGTGGGATTTTGGGTGGTTTTGGGTGGGATTTGGGGTTTTTGAGTCGGAATTTTGGGGTGTTTTTGGGTGGGATTTTGGGGGTTTTGAGCCGGAGTTTTGGGTGGTTTTGGGTGGATTTTGGGTGTTTTTGGGTGGGATTTTGGGGGTTTTGAGCCGGAGTTTTGGTGTTTTTGGGTGGAATTTTGGGTGTTTTGGTGGGATTTTGGGGTTTGAGCCGGAGTTTTGGGTGTTTTTGGGTGGAATTTTGGGGGTTTTTGGGTGGAGTTTTGGGGGTTTTGCGCCGGAGTTTTGGGTGTTTTTGGGGGGGATTTTGGGGTATTTTGGGCGGAGTTTTGGCGTTGCTGGGCCGCTCGGGGCCAGCCCCGTTTGCCGCCTGTGCCCGCAGGGCGAGAGCTTCGGGCCGGGCCGGGCGGGGCTGAGGCGCCGCCTGCGGGCGCTGCGGGCGCTGCTGCGGCTGCTGCAGCCCGGCCTCGAGCGCCGCCTGGGTGAGCAGCCGGGGCTGGGGATGGCACCGTGTCCCCAACGTCCCCATGGACCCCAATGTCCCCGGTCCCCTCACTGTCCCCCCACTGTCCCCTCACTGATGTCCAGGTCCTGTCGCCAGGTCCTGATGTCACCTGGGGTGTCCCCAATGTCCCCCTGGGTGTCCCCAATGTCCCCATTGTCCCCATTGTCCCCAGTGTCCCCAATCCCCTCAAGTGTCCCCAATGTCCCCAATGTCCCCTCACTGTCCCCAGTGTCCCCAGTGTCCCCACTGTCCCCAGTGTCCCCAGTGTCCCCACTGTCCCCAGTGTCCCCATTGATGTCACAGTGTCACAATGTCCCCCCGATGTCCCCAGGCCAGCGCCGGCCCCGTCTCTGCGTCTCTCGGTGGCTCCAGCTCCGGGTTCAGCCCCAGCTCGGCCTGGAGGGGACGCGGCGCCTCTGGGAGGTGACACGGGGACCTTGGGGACATTTGGGGACATTTGGGGACGTTTTGGGGACACTGTGTGGATTTGGGGCAGATCTGGGGTGGTTTTGTGGGGCCTTGGGGACATTCGGGGACATCTGGGGTGGCTTTGTGGGGTTTGGGGACATTTTGAGGACATTTGGGGACATTTTGGGGACAGCTGGGGACACTGGGGGGGACTTTGGGGAGATCTGGGGACATTTGGGGACACTTTGGGAATGTCTGGGGACATTTTGGGGTGGTATTTGGGGCTTTGGGGACATTTGGGGACATTTTGGGGAGATCTGGGGTGGTTTTGTGGGGGTTTGGGGGACAGTTTGGGGACATTTTTGGGACATGTGGGGACATTTGGGGACAGTTTGGGGTCATTCTGGGCACGTTCGGGGACATTTTTGGGATCTCGGGGGACATTTGGGGTGGTTTTGTGGGGCTTTGGGGACATTTGGGTGGGGTTTGGGGAAATTTGGGGACATTTGGGGTGGTTTCGGTGCAGTTTTGAGGGGCTTTGGGGCCATTTTGGGTCCATTTGGGGCCATTTGGGGCCATTTTGGGGACATTTTGGGGCACTTTCGGTGCAGTTCTGAGGGGCTTTGGGGCCATTCTGGGGCCATTCTGGGGCCGTTTGTCCCCAGGCGTCCCCCCCAGGTGTCCCCAGCTGTCCCCCCCAGGTGTCCCCAAGTGTCCCCTGTTGTCCCCAGGTGCTCTGGACGGGGCTGCCCTGCCCCAACTTCCACCTGCTGGTGACGTGTGCCCTGCTGGAGCTGCTCGGGGACACCCTTGGGGACGGGGACACCCCTGGGGACGGTGACACCTTTGGGGACAGTGACAGTGACAGTGACAGCGACAGCGACGCCGCCCAGGGGGACACGGACAGCGAGGACGGCGACGGGGACGAGGTGGGGACACCTGGGACAGTGGGGACAGCGGGGTGGCACCGGGGACACTGGGGGGGGAACATCAGGGTGGCCCTGGGGACACTGGGATGGGGACACCGGGGGTGGCACTGGGGACAGCGGGGTGGCACTGGGGACACTGGGGTGGCACTGGGGACACTGGGGACAGTGGGGACACTGCCATGGGGACATCAGGGTGGCACTGGGGACAGCGGGTGGTACTGGGGACAGTGGGGACACTGGGCTGGGGACACTGGGGACATCAGGGTGGCACTGGGGACACTGGCATGGGGACACTGGGGTGGCACTGGGGACACTGGGATGAGGTTGGGGACATTGGGAATGGATTGGGGACACTGGGCTGGGGACACTGGGTGGCTTGGGGACACCAGGGCGGCACTGGGGACACTGGGACAAGGCTGGGGACATTGGGGTGGCACAGGGTGACACAGGGTGACACCGGTGTCCCTGCTGTCCCCAGGTGTCCCCGCCGGTGTCCCTGCAGGTGGAGCAGGTGCTCAGCAGGGCCGAGGGCATTTTCCTGCAGCTGGCGGCCACCAAGGTCAGTGACACCCGAGTGACACCCGAGTGACACCTGAGTGTCCCCGAGTGTCCCTGAGTGACACCCGAGTGACACCTGAGTGTCCCCGAGTGTCCCCGAGTGTCCCCAAACACGACCCCAAAACTGACCCGAAAGTGTCCCCAATGTGTCCCCAGAGTGACCCCAGAAATGTCCCCAGAGTGACCCCAAATTTTCACAAGTGTCCCAAAGTGACCCTGGAAATGTCCCACATGACCCTGAATTGTCCCCAACCAAGAGTGTCCCCAAAAGTGACCCCAGAGATGACCCCAAAGTGTCCCCCAAACTGACCTGGAAGTGTCCCCTGAGTGTCCCCTGAGTGTCCCCAAAGGTGCCCCAAAACTGACTGCAGGGTGACCCCAAAAGTGTCCCCAAAAGGGTCCTCAAAGTGACCCAAAGTGTCCCCAAACCAACCCCAAATGACCCCAAAGCGTCCCCAGAGTGTCCCCAAAGTGTCCCAGAGTTGACCCCAAAGTGTCCCCCTAAACTGACCTGAAAGTGTCCCAAAGAGACCCCAAAATTGACCCCTGAGTGTCCCCAAGGTGTCCCCAAGGTGTCCCCAGAGTGACCCCAAAAGTGACCCCTGAGTGTCCCCAAGGTGTCCCCAGAGTGACCCCAAAAGTGACCCCTGAGTGTCCCCAAGGTGTCCCCAGAGTGACCCCAAAATTTGGGGACGCCCGTGGTGTCCCAGGAACGTCTCCAGACTGACCCCAGGGTGGCCCCAGAGTGTCCCCAGGGTGTCCTTTGAGTGTGCCAAAATTGTCCCCAAAGTGTCCCCAAAGTGACCCCAAAGTGTCCCCAAAGTGACCCAATGACACCTGCGTCACCCGTGTGACCCCCCTGTGACCCCAAAGTGTCCCCAATGACCCCGTGTGACCCCAGTGACCCCAGTGACCGCTGTGTGACCCCAGTGACCCCGTGTGACCCCGCTGTTGCCCCTCCCCCAGGATCTGCCCCCGGCCGTGCAGGAGCTGCTGGGACTGGGGGGGCCCCAACCCCGCCCGGAGCCGCCCCCCGAAAACGCCTGAGAGAGCCCGGGGGGACTGGGAGGGACTGGGAGGGACTGGGAATGGACTGGGATGGACTGGGAGGGACTGGGAGGGACTGGGAGGGACTGGGAGGGACTGGGATGGACTGGAATGGACTGGGATGGACTGGGAGGGACTGGGAGGGACTGGGAGGGACTGGGAGGGACTGGGAGGACTGGGAATGGACTGGGAGGGACTGGGGGGGACTGGGAGGGACTGGGGGCAAACTGGGAGCACTGGGAGGGGATTGAACAAACTGGAGCAAACTGGGACAGACTGGGAACCCAAACTGGGATTGGAACCCAAACTGGGACTGAGAACCCAAACTGGGACGGACTGGATGGACTGGGAGCCCAAACTGGGATCCCAAACTGGGATGGACTGGGATGGACTGGGAACCCAAACTGGGACTGAGAACCCAAACTGGGATGGACTGGGATGGACTGGGAGCCCAAACTGGGATGGACTGGGATGGACTGGGAGCCCAAACTGGATTGAGAACCCAAACTGGGAACCCAAACTGGGACTGAGAACCCAAACTGGGATGGACTGAGAACCCAAACTGGGAGCCCAAACTGGGACTGAGAACCCAAACTGGGAGCCCAAACTGGGATGAACTGGGATGGACTGGGAGCCCAAACTGGGATTGAGAACCCAAACTGGGAACCCAAACTGGGACTGAGAACCCAAACTGGGATGGACTGAGAACCCAAACTGGGAGCCCAAACTGGGACTGAGAAACCCAAACTGGGAGCCCAAACTGGGACTGGGAACCCAAACTGGGAGCCCAAACTGGATGAACTGGGAGCCCAAACTGGTTTTGCCCCTCCCCCTCTCTGTGCTGCATTAAGATTTTGGAACCCAACGGAGATTTTGGGATTTTTGGGGGATTTTGGGATTTTGGAGGGATTTTGGGATTTTTGGGATGATTTGGGGTTTTTTAGGGTGATTTTTGGGGAGATTTTTGGGGAGATTTTGAAGAAATTTTGGGATTTTTGGGGGATGATTGAGGGGATTTTGGGTGAGATTTTTTTTTGGAGGATTTTTGGGATTTTGGGGAGATTTCTTTGAGATTTTGGGGACATTTTAGGGAGATTTTGGGAAGATTTAAGGGAGATTTGATGGGGACTTTTGGGGGATTTTTTGGGATTTCGAGGAGATTTTTTTGAAATTTTGGAGATTTGGAAAAATTTTTGGGGGATTTTTTTAAGAAGGATTTCTTGAGATTTTGGGAGATTTTTCTGAGATATTGGGGAGATTTGGGGAGGATTGGGGAGGATTTTAAGGAGATTTGGGGGGATTTTGGAAGGATTTAAATGAGATTTCGGGGGGGATTTTTGGAATTCTGGGGGTATTTTTGGGAGAATTTTGGGGGATTTTGGGGAGATTTTCTTGAATTTTTGGGGGGGATTTGGGTGGGGTTTTTTGAGGGGATTTTTGGGAGATTTTGGGAAATTTTGGGGGGATTTTGGGGGCATTTCAGGAGTCCCAAGGGGAATCTGGGGGAGGGTCCCAGGTGGATTTTTGGAGGACCCCAATTGGGGTTTTGAGAGGATTTTGGGGAGATTTTGGGGGTCCTGGGTGGGTCCCAAAGGGGGCCCGGGGAGGGGATTTGGGGGAGTTTTGGGGTGGGTTTGGGTGTTTTGGGGTGTTTTTGGGGGGTTTTGGTTTTGGGGGGTTCCAAAGGGGGTCCCAGGAGTGATTTCTGGGGGGTTTTTAGGATGTTTTGGGTTTTTTGGTGTCGGTTTGGTGTTTTGGGGTCTGTGTTGCGTTGTTTTGGAGATTTTTAGGGCTTTTTTGGGGTGATTTTGGGGTGGTTTGGGGGAGTTGTGGGGATCGTTTTGAGGATGTTTTTTGAGGTTTTTAGGGGTTTTTTTGGGGTGGTTGTGGGAGTGTTTTTGGGGTTTTTTTAGGTTTTTTTGGGGTGGGTTTGGGGGGTTTGTGGGGGTCGTTTTGAGGATGTTTTTTGAGGTTTTTAGGGTTTTTTTTGGGGTGGTTTGTGGGAGTGTTTTTGGGTTTTTTTTTAGGTTTTTTTGGGGTGGTTTGTGGGAGTGGTTTTGGGGTGTTCGGGGTGGTTTTGGGCTGTTTTTGGGGGGTCCCCAGGGTGTCCCGAGCAGGGGATCTGGGGATGTCGCACCTGAGTTCCAAAGGGGATCCCGAAGGTGCTTTTGGGATGGTTTTCGGATGGTTTCTGGGTTTTTTTTTAGGTTTTTTTGGGGGGGAATTTGAGGGCGTTTTGGGGAGGGTTTGGGACATTTTGGGTGTTTGTGGGAGGTCCCAGAAAGGGATTTGGGGATGTCTCACCTGAGCTCCAAAGAGGGTCCCGGAGATGCTTTTGGGGTTTTTTTGGGGTTTTTTTTTAGGGTTTTTTTTAGGGCTTTTTTGGGGTGGTTTGTGAGGGTGTTTCTGGGTGGGGGTCCCGAGGGTGTCCCGGGGAAAAGATTTAGGATGTCTCACCTGAGCTCCTAAAGCCGATCCCGGAGGCGCTTTTCGGTTGTTTTGGGGTGTTTTCATGGTGGTTTTTTGGTGTTTTTCGCTATTTTCGGGGCGTCCCGAGGGGGCAGCGCCGTGAGGGGACGGCGCCAGCGGCGGCGCCCCCTGGCGGACGAGGCGGCGGCAAAGCTGCGCATGCGCAAAATGGCGGCGGCGCGCCGCAAGATGGCGCCAATGCGCGGGAATGCCCCCTGCTCAGGCCACGCCCCCTTCATCCAAACCGCGCCCCTTCACGCACAAGCCACGCCCATTCACGTCCAAATAAGGCTATGAAGCCCCGCCCATTTGATTCCCCACCCCTTAATTCGGCCACGCCCATTTAATTGACTACACTGCTATCCCTCATTAATATAATGAGGGGGTGGGGACCTTGCTGGCCTCAATTTGTTAATGGAGGCAGCTCTAATTGGAAAACCCGTCATGAATATTAATGAAGGGTGTGATATATGATGCAACAGCTTCTTAAAATAATTAAATATTTGCGGTTAGGTCTCACTTATTAATGCTAATGAGCAGCAGATCGTTAATATTCAAAAAGGTGGGTAATGATTGTGGTCAGCTCATCAATATTCATGAAGCAGAGACTGCTAGGTATGTTAAAATTGAGTAGGTCTCATTAATTAGTTGAGAATGAGCTGCGGCACATTAATACGCATCATAATTGACCGTTGGTCGTTAGTGCCGCTAACATTAATGAGATGGTAATCAGCCAATAGACTAATTACTATTAATGAGCCTGTGCTAATTAGAAATAGCTGGCTTATTAATATTTATAATTGACCTGCAATTCACAACTGCATCTTAATTAGTAATGAGCGGCAGCTCATTAATATTCATGAGGAGGGGATAGCCATTGTTGGGGCGTGGCTTTTTGTGGTGGGTGTGGCTTCATTAACATATTTTGAGCGTGCCCTCTGCCACTGGTGGGCGGGCTTTTGCGGAATGGGCGTGGCTTCTCCACGCCATCCCAGGCGTTGTCCCGGTGAAGTCAGTGGGTGTGGCTTTTTGTGGTGGGCGTGGCTTCCATGCCCATTTGGGGGGAAGGAAGGGGAGATGGGGGCGTGGCAACTTTCTGGAGGGGGCGTGGCTTCCCTTATCCCAAGCACGCCTCTAACCACTAAGTGGGCGTGGCTTTGCAATGGTGGGCGTGGCTTTGCTGCCCAGTCCTGGGTGTGTCCTTTGCAATTGGGGGTGTGGCTTTACGGGGTGGGTGTGTTTTCCACCACGTTGGGGGGTGTGTCCTCAATTCCTGAGTGGGCGTGTCTTCAAATATTCGTAGGCGTGGCTTCACTCTGTGGGCGTGGCCTCCCCACCCCGCTACGGATGTGTGCTCAGCCACGCAGGGGGCGTGGCTTATTCAGGTGGGTGGGGTTTCCATCCCCCATTTTGGGTGGTCCCTCTGCCGATAGTGGGCGTGGCTTTGCTGGGTGGGCGTGGTTTCTCGTCCGCATTCTGGGTGTGCCCACAACACCTCAGTGGGCGTGGCTTTGAGATGTGGGCGTGGCTCCCGTGCCCACCCTGGGCATGTCCTTTGCCGATTGGGGGCGTGTCCTCTCGGGTGGGCGTGGCTTCCAACCCACATTAGGGGCACATCCTCAGCCAATCAGGAGCGTAGCTTTACCAGGTGGGTGTGTCTCCCTGCCCCCATTTTGGGCGTGTCCTCTGCCAGTTGGGGGGTGTGTCCTAATGGGAGGGCGTGGCTACACACACACACACCCCCCCTGTTTGGGGGGGTGTCCTCTGTGGATTGGGGCGTGGCTTTACCGGGTGGGCGTGGCTTCCTGTCCCCCATTTGGGGCGTGTCCTCTGCCAATCAGAGGCGTGGCTTCAGTGCCCTCTATCAATCGGGGGCGTGGCTTTACCTGTTGGGCGTGGCTTCAGTGCCCTCTATCAACCAGGGGCATGCTCTCAACCATTTAGGGGGCGTGGCTTTGCCGGGTGGGCGGGGCTTCCACCCTCTTTGGGGGCATATACTCTTCTAATCGTGGGCGTGGCTTTACTGGGTGGGCATGATTGCCCTCCCCCTTTTGGGGCGTGCCCTCTGCCGATCGGGGGCGTGGCTTTACCAGGTGGGCGTGGCTTCAGTGCCCTCTATCGACTGGGGCGTGGCTTTATATGGTGGGCTTGGCTCCACCCCCCACATCGGAAAGTGCCTTCAGCCTTACAGGGGGCGTGGCCTTGTGTGTGGGCGTGGCTTCCACCCCCTTTGGGGGCGTAACCTCTGCCGATTGGGGGCGTGGTTTAGCTGGGTGGGCGTGGCTTCCACTCCCTTTGGGGGCATATCCTCTACTGATCGTGGGCGTGGCTTTACTGAGTAGGCGTGGCTCCACCCCCATTTCGGGCACGTCCTCCGCCAATTGTGGGCGTGGCTCTGCCGGGTGGGCGTTTCCCCAGGTTCAATGGGCGTGGCTTCCCCAAGTGGGCGTGCCCTCATTTAGGGGCGTGTCCTCCCCTCCTTCCCCCTCCTCCTCCAGTGGGCGTGGCCTGTGTGGGGGGGGTGGGTGTGGGCCGCGCTCAGGGCCGTTCCCATTGGCCGCGGCGTTCTCGTGGGCGTGTCCGGCGGGCCGGGCGGGCGTGTCCCCGCGGGTGGGCGTGTCCCGCGGTGGGCGGGGCCGCGGCCGGGCCGCTCGCGCGGTGTCTCCGCCGTTCCTCGGCCGCCCCCGGCGCTCGCGGAGCCCGGCAGGTACCGGGGGGGGGGGGGGGAGGGAGGGGCTCACCTGGGGGGGGGGAGGGGGCGGGGGGCGCTCACCTGGGGTGGGGGAGGGGCGGCGCACCTGGGAGGGGTCGCGCACCTGAACGGGGGGGATGGGGATGGGGCGGGTGGGGGATGGGCGGCGGATTTGGGGAGGGGGATGGGGATGGAACGGGGGGGTGGGGGATGGGGGGGCGGAATTTGGGGAGGGGTCGCGGGATCGCGGCCGCGCGCGGGGGGCTGGGGGGGGGAGGGGCGGCACGGGCCGGTTTTCGGGGGAGGGGCGGCGGTTGTGAAATGGGGGGGTGGGCGTGAGGGGAAAAAACGGGGGGGTGGGGGAGGGGGGAAATGGGGGGGAGGGGTCGCGCACGCGGCGCGGGGGGGGGGTGGTGGGCGTGCAAAAAGGGGGAGGGGCGCGCGTGCAAACGTGGGGGGGGCGGGGAGGGGGAGGGGGAGGGGTCGCTGCAGTGACACGTGGGGGGGGGATGGGCGCGCGGGAATGTGGGGAGGGGGCGGCGGAGGGGAGGCCACGCCCCCTTTCGGACCCCCCCGGGTCTGGAGACCCCTCCCCAAACTCGCGACCTTTCCCCTCATTAAGACCCCTCCCCTAATTAAGGAGCCCCCCCTTAATTAAAGACCCCTCCCCTAATTAGGAAACCCTGCCCTAATTAATGGGCCCCTCCCCAAATTCGCGACCTTTCCCTTAATTAAGGACCCCTTCCCTAATTAAGGACCCTTCCCCTAATTAAGGACCCCTCCCCTATTAGGAGCCTCCTCTCTAATTAGGAGACCCTGCCCTAATTACGGCCCCTCCCCTAATTAAGGACCCCTTCCCTAATTAAGAGACCCTGCCCTTATTAAGGACCCCCTCCTTAATTAGGAGACCCTGCCTTAATTAAGGACCCTCCCCCTAATTAAGGACCCCTCCAATATTTAAGGACCCCTCCCCTAATTAAGGAGACTGCCCTAATTAAGGAGACTGCCCTAATTAGGGACCCCTCCCCTAATTAAGGCCCCCCTCCCCTAATTAAGGCCCCCATCCCTTATTAAGGACACCTCTCCTAATTAAGGACCCCATCCCTAATTGAGGCCCCGCCCCAATTTAGCGACCTCTACCCCAATTAATAGACCCGTCCCTAATTAAGGACACTGCCCTAATTAGGGACCCCTCCCTAATTAAGGACCCCCCCCCACTCATAAAGAGCCCCCTCTCCAATTAAGGATCAGTCCCTTAATTAAGAGCCCCCTCCCGAATTAGGAGACCCTGCACTAATTAAGGGCCCCTTCCTAATTAAGGCCCCCTCCCTAATTAAGGACTCTTCCCTAATTAAGAGCCCCCTCCCCAAATTAAGTGATCTTTCCCTAATTAAGCGCTCTCTCCCTAATTAGGGACCCCTCCCCAATTAAATGACCCCTCCCTAATTAAGAGACCTCTCCCCAATTTAAGGCCAGGCCCTAATTAAGGACCACTCCTTAATTAAGGACCCCACCCCAATTTCAGAACCCTCCCTAATTAAGCCCCCCCTCCCTAATTAAGAGACCCCCTCCCCAATTTTGTGACCCCATTTAAGGCCTGTCCCTAATTAAGGCCTGTACCTAATTAAGGACCCCTCCCCAATTCAGGTCCTCTCCTTAATTAACCGTCCCCTTCCTAATTAAGCAACTCCTTTCCTAATTAAAGACCCCTCCCCAATTTAATGACCCTCCCCCAATTAAGGACCCGTGCCCTAATTAATGAGCCCTCTGTAATTAAGGACTTCTCCCTAATTAATGACCCATCTCTAATTAATAACCCCCCCAATTTAAGGCCTAATTAGTGCCCCCCCCATTATTGACCCTCTATAATTAAGGACCCCTCCCTAATAATGCTCCCTCATTTATTACCCCTCTCTAATTAATGAACCCTCCCAATTAATGACAGCCCCAGTTAATGACGCTTCTCTAATTAAGGACCCCTCCCCGATTTAAGGCCTAATTAATGAACCCCCAGTAATGAGCCCTCCCTAATTAATGACACCTCTCTGATTAAAGCTGCCCCCCTATTAATGATCCCTCTCTAATTAAGGACCCCTCCCCAATTTAAGGCCTAATTATTGACCCCTCATTAATGACCCCTCTCTAATTAATGAGCATTCTCTAATTAATGCCCCTATTAATGACCTCTCTCTAATTAACGACCCCCCATTAATGACCCCTCTCTAATAATGACCCCCCCAATTAATGATCCCTCATTAATTAACGACCCTCCCCAATTAATGACCCCTCTCTAATTAACAACTCTCTCTATCCCCCCCCCAATTAATGACCCCTCTCTAATTAATGGCCCCCCATTAATGACCCCTCTCTCAATAAAGACCCCCTAATAATTGATCCCTCATTAGTTAACGACTGCCCAATTAACAACCCCCCAACTGATGACCCCTCCCCAATTAACACCCCCCCAATTAACGCCCCCCCCATTAATGACTCCTCTCTAATTAACGACCCCCCCCCAATTAACAACCCCCTCAATTAGCGCCCCCTCCCTAATTAAATTAACGACCCCCCCTCCCCACCAATGCCCCCCTCCCCAATTCCCGGCCTCATTATTCCCCCCCTCGCTAATTAACACCGGGCTCTAATTAACCCGCCCCTCCCCCCCGGGAGCCGCGGCCTCGTTCTGGCCCCGCTTGGCCTCGATTTGGGCCCAGGCCCCGCCCCCCGCGGCCACGTGGGACCAGGGGGGACAAAGGGGGTGACGTCATTGGGGTGACACCTTTGGGGTGACACTTTGGGACATTTGGTGGGGTGACACTGTTGGGGTGACACTTTTGGGACATTTTTTGGGTGACACTTTTTGGGGTGACACTTTTTGGGGTGACACTTTTGGGGTGACACTTTTGGGGTGACACTTTTGGGACATTTTTTGGGTGACATTTTTTGGGGTGACTTTTTGGGGTGACACTTTGGGGTGACACTTTTGGGACATTTTTTGGGTGACATTTTTTGGGGTGACACTTTTTGGGGTGACACTTTTGGGGTGACAGTTTTAGGTGTCACTTTTTGGGACAGTTTTTGCGTGATAATTTTGGATGGTGACAATTTTGGGGTGACGCCTTTTTGGCGGTGACGTTTGTTGGGGTGACGCTTTTTGGGACAGCTTTTGGGTGACAATTTTCGGGTGACAGTTTTGGGAGGGACACAACGGTGGCACTTTCGGGTGACATTTTTGAGGGACGCTTTTGAGGTGACATTATTGAGGTGACACTTTGGGGGGGACATTTATTGGGTGACACTTTTTGGGACAATTTTTGGGTGACACTTTTAGAGTGACAGTTTTGGTGGTGACAGTTTTTGGGGGTGGCACTTTTTGAGTGACAGTTTTGGGGTGACGTTTATTGGAGTGGCATTCTCGGGTGACAATTTTTAGGTGACACTTTTGAGTGACACTTTTTGGGTGACGCTTTGGAGCGTCACAACTTCGGTTGACGATTTTGGGGTACACTTCTGGGGTGACATTTATTGGGGGTGACAATTTTGGGTGGCACTTCAGGCAGGACGTTTTTTGGTGACATTTTTGGGGTGACACTTTTGGGACGGTCTTTAGGGTTAAAGTTTTGTGGTGACATTTTTAGGTGACACTTTTTTGGGACAGTTTTTGGGGTGACATCGGGGTGACAATTTTTAGGTGACATTTATTGAGGCGCCACTTTTGCGGTGACATTATTTGGGTGACATTTATTGTGGGTGACGCTTTCGTGTGGCACTTTTGGGGTGGCACTTGAGGCGTGACAACATTTGGTGACAATCTTGAGGTGACATTTTTGGGTGGTGACACTTTTGGGGTGACACTTTAGGCATTGCAATATTTGGTGACATTTTTTGGGTGACATTTTTGGGACAGTCTGTAGGGGTGACAATTTTGGAGTGACATTTATTGGGATGACATTATTGGGTGACAATTTTTGGGGTGACATTTTTGGGTGACACTTTTGGGCTATCTTTTATGGGGGGGTGACACTTTTTGAGTGACACTTTCAGTGACGCTTTTTGGACAGTTTTGGGTGACATTTTTGGGGGTGACAATTTTGGTGACACTCTGGGTGTGACACTTTTGAGGTGACATTTATTGGCGGTGACACATTCTGGGTGACACAATTGTGTGGCACTTTTGGGTGACAATTTTGGGGGGGTGACATTTATTGGGGTGACAATTTTAGGTGACATTTATTGGGGTGACAATTTTGGCGTGACACTTTTGCGGTGACATTATTGGGGTGACATTTATTGTGGGTGACACTTTCGGGTGGCACTTTTGGGGTGGCACTTCAGGCGTGACAACATTTGGTGACAATTTTGAGGTGACATTTTTGGGTGGTGACACTTTTGGGGTGACACCTTAGGCGTGACGATTTTCTGGTGACATTTTTGTGTGGCATTTATTGGGACAGTCTGTGGGGGTGACACTTTTCAGGGTGACAACTTTTGGGTGACATTTACTGGGGTGACAACTTTGGGGTGACATTTTTGGGGCAGTCTTTAGGTTGACACTTTCTGGGGTGACGTTTTTTGGGGTGACAATTTTGGGTGGCACTTTTGGGGTGACGCTTTTTAAGGGTGGCACTTTCAGAGTGACATTTATGGACGGGTGACACTTTTGGGTGGCACTTTTGGGGTGATGATTTTTAGGCGACCCTTTTTGGGGTGACGCTTTTGGGGCGTGACATTTCTGGGGTGACATTTATTGGGGGTGACGCTTTTTGGGGTGACATTTTTAGGTGACATTTGGGACACTTTTTTGGAGGGTGACACTTTTGGGGGTGACACTTTCAGGTGACACTTTTGGGGGTGGTATTTATTGGGGGTGGCACTTTGGGGTGACATTTCGGAGGAGATTTTGGGGGATTTGGGGGAATTTTTTGGGATTTTGGGGATTTTGGGGAGGATTTTTTGGGAGATTTTTGGGGATTTTGGGGGATTTTTGGGGAATTTTTGAGAGGATTTTTGAGAGAATTTTGGGGGAAATTTTGGGGGAAATTCTGGGGATTTTTGAGAGGATTTTGGGGGATTTTTGGGGATTTTCAAGATGATTTTTGGGATTTTTTTGGGGGGATTTTGGGGAGGATTTTTTGGGGGATTTTTGGGGGGATTTTGGGGGATTTTGGGGAAGCTCAGGAAGATTTTGAGGAGGTTTTGGGGGGATTTTGAGGAAGTCTTGGTGGTTTTGAGGAGTCTTGGGTGGTTTGAAGGAGATTTGGTGCAATTTTGATGAGTTTTGGGATGGTTTTGAGGAAATTTCATTGATTTTGAGGAGGTTTGGGGTGATTTTAAGGACATTTGGGAGGATTTTGAGGAGGTTTTGGGAGATTTTGAGCAAGTCTTGCTGGTTTGGATGACTTTTGGGTGATTTTGAGCACATTCAGGAATTTTGATGACTTTTGGGTCATTTTGAGGAAGTTTTGGTGCTTTTGATGAATTTTGAGATGATTTTGATGAGTTTTGGGTTGGTTTTGAGGACTTTTGGGTTGGTTTGAGGGACGTTTGGTGCAATTTTGATGATTTCTGCTGTGATTTTGACCCCATTTGGGGATTTCGATCTGGTTTGGGGGATTTTGACTGGGTTTTCATGGATTTTGACCTGGTTCTCATGGGTTTTTCACAACTTTCTGCGAATTTAATGCCACTTTTTGGGGTTTTTCTCCCCTTTTTGGTTGTTTTAAGTTATCTCACCCATTTTCTTCCCCCAGCCTGGCCTGGTGAGGCGATGCCCTCCCCATCTGGGGGGATTTTGGGGCCATTTTTAGGGATTTTGGGGCCGTTTTAGGGATTTCCCCATTTGGGGGGATTTTGACCGGGGTTTTTTGGGGTTTTTCACCTTTTTTGATATTTTTTCACTACTTTTTGGTAGTTTTGCGTATCTCCCTAATCTATTTCTATTTCTATTTCTATTTCTATTTCTATTTCTATTTCCCCCAGCCTGGCCTGGTGAGGCAACGCCTTCCCCATTTGGGGGGATTTTGGGGCCATTTTTAGGGATTTTGGGGCCGTTTTTTAGGGATTTTGACTGGGTTTTTTTGGGGTTTTTCACCACTTTTTGGTAGTTTTGCGTATCTCCCTAATTTATTTCTATTTCTATTTCCCCCAGCCTGGCCTGGTGAGGCAACGCCTTCCCCATCTGGGGGGATTCTGGGGCCATTTTTTGTATTTTGGGGCCGTTTTCAGGGATTTTGACTGGGTTTTTTGGGGTTTTTCACCCCTTTTTTGATATTTTTCACCACTTTTTGGTAGTTTTGAGTATCTCCCGGATTTATTCCCATTTCTCTTTACTTTTCCCCCAGCCTGGTCTGGTGAGGCGATGCCCTCCCCATCTGGGGGAATTTTGGGGCCGTTTTCAGGGATTTTGACTGGGTTTTTTGGGGTTTTTCACCACTTTTTGGTAGTTTTGAGTATCTCCGGCATTTATTCCCATTTCTCTTTACTCTCCCCCCAGCCTGGCATGGTGAGGCGACGCCCTCCCTATCTGGGGGGATTTTGGGGCCGTTTTCAGGGATTTTGACCGGGTTTTTTGGGGTTTTTCACCACTTTTTGGTAGTTTTGAGTATCTCCCCCATTTATTTCTATTTCTATTTCCATTCCCCCCAGCCTGGCATGGTGAGGCGATGCCGCGCACGCCGGCCTCCAGCGAGGAGGAGGAGGGCGCGCGGGGCTCCGAGTACCCCGAGGCCGATTCGGACTCGGGGAGCTCCCGCGAGGGCCCCCCCGGAGCCAACCCCGGCCCCCCCCGGGGACCCTCGCGGGGCCCCCCCCGGCCGCCGCCCGAGGACCATTTCAGCATGATGGTGTTCCGCATCGGCATCCCCGACCTGCACCAGACGGTGAGGAGCGGCCAGAACCCCCAAAACTCATGGGCACCGGGGCTGGGAAATACTGGGGGGAAAGGGGGAAAAAAAATCGGCAATTTTCCCTTAAAAAAATGGGGAATTTCCAACCCCCCCCCCCCCCCTTCCCAAAATTGAGAATTTTCCCCCTAAAAAATTGGGAAATCTCCCCATCCCCATACCCTCCCAAACTGGGAATTTCCGCCCCAAAAAATTGGGGATTTTCCCCCCCAAAAAAACGGGGATTTTCCATCAAAAAACTGGGGGGAAGACGGGAAAAAAAAATTCGAAATTTTTCTCCAAAAAAAATGGGGATTTTGCCCCCAAAATTGGGATTTTTCCTCAAAGAACTGGGCGTTAGAGGAAAAAACTTGGGAATTTTTGTCCCCCCAAAGAATTGGGAATTTTCCTCCAAAAACTGGGAATTTCTCCCCAAAAATTTGAGGAAAGTGTCATAAAATATTGGGAATTTTCCCCTCAAAAATGCAAAATTTCCCCCTAAAACATTGGAGAGGAGGAGGAAAAATTAGTGGGAATGGGCCCAAAAGAATTGGGGAAAGGGGAAAAAAAATTGGGAATTTTGAGCTTCCAAATGGGGATTTCAGCCCCAAATAAATGGAATTCCTCCCCCACCCCAAAAAAATGGGAATTTTCCCTTAAAAATTGAGAATTTTCTACCAAAGAATTGGGCGGAAGGGCAAAAAAATTGGGTGGAAAGGATAAAAAAATTGGGGGAAGAGGGGAAAAAAATTGGGAATTTTTCTCCAAAAAATGGGGATTTTGCCCCCAATAAATTGGGATTTTTCCCAAAAAATTGTGAAGTTATGTCCAAAAAACTGGGGAAAAGAGCAAAAAAATGGAGGGTAAGAGGAGAAAAATGGGGAATTTTTAGCCCCAAAATGGGGGTTTTGTCCCCATTAAATGGGAATTTTTTCCCTGACCTGCACCAGACGGTGAGCAGGAAATGGGGCCTGAAAAATCCTGGAAAAATGGCAAAAATGGGCAAAAAAATCAGCGGGAAATGGGGCCTGAAAATCCTGAAACAAAATGGCAAAAATGGGCAAAAATCAGTGGGAAACGGAGCCCCAAAAATCCTGGAAAAATGGCAAAAATGGGCAAAAAATCAGCGGGGATGTGGCCTCAAAAATTCCTGAAAAGATGGCAGAAATGGCATTTGGGGGTGGATTTTTGGGGTTCCCCCTGCCCTGACCCCCCAAATCCGCATTTTTGGGAGACTCACCCCAAAGGATTTTTAGGGATTTTTTGGGGTATTTCGAGGCAATTTGAGGCCATTTCCTCACCCAGTGCTCCCCAAACCTTGGGGATTTTTTGGGGTCTGCTCATCCCAAGCCCTGTGAGGTTTCCCTTTTGGGGTTCCCCCTGCCCTGACCCCCCCAAATCCGCATTTTTGGGACTCACCCAAAGGATTTTAAGGGTTTTTTTTGGGGTATTTTGAGGCAGTTTGAGGCAATTTGAGGCCATTTCCTCACCCGGTGCTCCCCAAACCTTGGGGATTTTTTGGGCTCCGCTCATCCCAAGCCCTGTGAGGTTTCACTTTTGGGGTTCCTCATGCCCTGACCCCCCCCCAAATCCGCATTTTTGGGACTCACCCCAAAGGATTTTAAGGGTTTTTTTTGGGGTAATTCGAGGCAATTTGAGGCCATTTCCTCACCTGGTGCTCCCCAAACCTTGGGGATTTTTTGGGGTCCGCTCATCCCAAGCCCTGTGAGGTTTCACTTCTGGGGTTCCCCCTGCCCTGACCCCCCCAAATCCCCATTTTTGGGAGACTCACCCCAAAGGATTTTTAGGGATTTTTTGGGGTATTTCGAGGCAATTTGAGGCCATTTCCTCACCCGGTGCTCCCCAAACCCTGGGGATTTTTTGGGCTCCGCTCATCCCAAGCCCTGTGAGGTTTCACTTTTGGGGCTCCCCGTGCCCTGAGCCCCCGGTTTTCCCCCCGCTCGGCAGAAGTGCCTGCGCTTCGACCCGGGCGCGGCCGTGTGGGCGGCCAAGCAGCAGCTGCTGTGCGCGCTGACCGAGGGGCTGCACGACGGCCTCAACTACGGCCTGTTCCAGCCGGCCGCCGCCGGCCGCGACGCCAAGTTCCTGGACGAGGAGCGCCCGCTGCGCGACTACCCCCAGAGCTTCGACCAGGGCGTGCCCTACCTCGAGGTGGGCGTGGTCGGCGTCCTGGGGGGGGCGTGGCCGCGCTGGGTGTGGTGCTGGAGGGGGTGGGGTCAGTTTGGGGTGGGGTGTATTGGGTAAAAGGGGCGGATTTGGGGTTAAAATGGTGTGGGGTGGGCGTGGCCTATTGGTGGGTGGGCGTGGTCGGCGTCCTGGGGGGCGTGGTCACTGTGGGTGTGGTGCTGGAGGGGGTGGGGTCAGTTTGGGGCGGGGTGTATTGGGTAAAAGGGGCGGATTTGGGGTTAAAATGGTGTGGGGTGGGCGTGGCCTATTGGTGGGTGGGCGTGGTCGGCGTCCTGGGGGGCGTGGTCACTGTGGGTGTGGTGCTGGAGGGGGTGGGGTCAGTTTGGGGCGGGGTGTATTGGGTAAAAGGGGCGGATTTGGGGTTAAAATGGTGTGGGGTGGGCGTGGCCTATTGGTGGGTGGGCGTGGTCGGCGTCCTGGGGGGCGTGGTCACTGTGGGTGTGGTGCTGGAGGGGGTGGGGTCAGTTTGGGGCGGGGTGTATTGGGTAAAAGGGGCGGATTTGGGGTTAAAATGGTGTGGGGTGGGCGTGGCCTATTGGTGGGTGGGCGTGGTCGGCGTCCTGGGGGGGCGTGGTCACTGTGGGTGTGGTGCTGGAGGGGGTGGGGTCAGTTTGGGGCGGGGTGTATTGGGTAAAAGTGGCGGATTTGGGGTTTAAATGGTGTGGGGTGGGCGTGGCCTATTGGTGGGTGGGCGTGGTCGGCGCCCTGGGGGGCGTGGTCACTGTGGGTGTGGTGCTGGAGGGGGTGGGGTCAGTTTGGGGTGGGGTGTATTGGGTAAAAGTGGCGGATTTGGGGTTAAAATGGTGTGGGGTGGGCGTGGCCTATTGGTGGGTGGGCGTGGTCGGCGTCCTGGGGGGGGGCGTGGTCACTGTGGGTGTGGTGCTGGAGGGGGTGGGGTCAGTTTGGGGTGGGGTGTATTGGGTAAAAGTGGCGGATTTGGGGTTAAAATGGTGTGGGGTGGGCGTGGCCTGTTGGTGGGTGGGCGTGGTCGCTGTGGGCGTGGTCTTCGAGGTGTTTGGGGTGGGGTACGTGGGGGAGGAGCTGGGTAAAAGTGGCGGATTTGGGGTTAAATTGATGTGGGGTGGGCGTGCCCTACCTCGAGGTAGGCGTGGTCGGCGTCCTGGGGGGCGTGGTCACTGTGGGTGTGGTGCTGGAGGGGGTGGGGTCTATTTGGGGTGGGGTGTATTGGGAAAAAGTTGGGTAAAAGTGGCGGATTTGGGGTTAAAATGGTGTGGAGTGGGCGTGGCTTGTTGGTCGGTGGGCGTGGTCAGGGGTGTGGGTGTGGTCCTGTGGGTTGTTGTGCTAATTTGGGGTGAGGTTAATGAGGGAAAAAATTGGATAAAAGGGGCGGATTTGGGGTTTAAAGGATTCAGGGTGGGCGTGGTCAGGTTTGGGTGTGGTCCTGTGGGCGTGGTCACAGTGGGTGTGTCCCTTCTGTGGGTGTGGCCATGGGGTGGGCGTGGTCACCATTTGGGGCAGGGTCAAAGGGACAGAATTTGGGTTAAAATAACAAATTTGAGCTCAAAATGGTGCAGAGTGGGCGTGGTCGTGGAGAGGGCGTGGCTTGGGGCTGGGAGGGGCATGGTTTGAATTTGGGGAGGGGCTAAGGGGGAAATTGGGGGAAGGGGCGTGGTCAGGAAGGGGCGGGACTTATGTGAGTGACAAGCAGGGGGCGTGGTCAGGACCAGCCTGGGGGCGTGTCCCACTGAGTGGGCGTGGCTTAAGGGAGCCGTAGCTCATATCCAGCAGGGTGGGCGTGGCTTGAGACAGGTGTTTCCCACGGGGTGGGCGTGGTCTGGGCGGGGTGGGGGCGTGTCCCCCTGTGTGGGGGGCGTGTCCCCGTGCTGACCCCGCCCCCAGTTCCGGTACAAGACCCGGGTGTACAAACAAACGAACCTGGACGAGAAACAACTGGCCAAGCTGCACACCAAGGTGGGTGGGACACGCCCCCTGCCCCGAGGCCACGCCCCCTCCCCTTCCTGACCACGCCCCTCTGATCATTTACCACACCCCGATTCCCTGCCATTTGGCCACGCCCCTTATGTCCAGCAATTAGCTCAGCAGTGGCCACGCCCTCTGGTCCTTGACCACGCCCTCTTCCCCCTTGGCCACGCCTCTCTCTGTGGCCACACCCCTTTGGCCACAACCATACGTCACCCTGGCCACGCCCATTTCACGATGACATCACCCCTTTCCCTTTTGGCCACGCCTCTTTCCTTTGGCCACGCCCCCTCACTGAGGCCACGCCTCCAGCCTGCATGGCCACGCCCCTCATAGGTGTCCCCAAGTGTCCCCAAAATGTCCCCAAATGTTCCCAAATTCCCCCTCAACGTCCCCAAATGTCCCCAATGTCCCCAAAATGTCCTGAAATGTCTTGAAAATGTCCCCAAAATGTTCCAATGTCCCCAAATCTCCCAAATTTCTCCAAATTTCCCCAAATGTCCCCCAATGTCGCCAAAGCCCCAAAATGTCCCAAGCATCCTCTCAATGTCCCAATCCCTCCAATGTCCCCAAAATGTCCCCAAAATGTCCCCAATGTCCCCTGAGTGTCCCCAATGTCCCCAACGTTCCCAGTCCCATTTTTTCCAATTTTTCCTATTTTTTCTCAATGTCCCCAATGTCCCCACTGATGTCCCCGACGTCCCCACTGATGTCCCCAATGCCCCCATTAATGTGCCCAAGGTCCCCGATGTCCCCAAGTGTCCCCAATACTGGCATTGTCCCCATTGTCCCCAATGTCCCCCTGTGTCCCCACCGATGTCCCCAACGCTGTCCCCAATGCTGTCCCCAGACGGGGCTGCGGAAGTTTCTGGATTACGTCCAGCACGGCTCGGCCGAGAAGGTGGCGCGGCTGCTGGAGCGGGGGCTGGACCCCAACTACCATGACTCCGACTCGGGGGGTGAGCGCCAAAACCGCCAAAAATCACCCCAAAATCACCCCCAAAGTCACCCCAGAATCATCCCAAAAATTCAGCCCAAACCACCCCAAAATCACCCCAAAAATTGCCCCCAAAGTCACCCCAAAATCATCCCAAAAATTCAGCCCAAACCACCAAAAATCACCCCAAAATCACCCCCAAAGTCACCCCAGAATCATCCCAAAAATTCAGCCCAAACCACCCCAAAATCACCCCAAAAATTGCCCCAAAATCACCCCCAGGGACCCCAACTACCACGACTCCGACTCGGGGGGTGAGCCCCAAAACCGCCAAAAATCACCCCAAAATCACCACCAAAGTCACCCCAGAATCGTCCCAAAAATTCAGCCCAAACCATCCCCCAGTGTCCCCAATGCCCCCCTGATGTCCCCAGTGTCCCCAGTGTCCCCAATGTCCCCAATGTCCCCAATGCCCCCAATGCCCCCCAGTGTCCCCAATGTCCCCAATGTCCCCAATGTCCCCAATGCCCCCCAGTGTCCCCAATGCCCCCCAGTGTCCCCCCTGTCCCCACTGTCCCCACTGTCCCCAATGTCCCCACTGTCCCCAATGTCCCCAATGCCCCCCAGTGTCCCCAATGCCCCCCAGTGTCCCCCCTGTCCCCACTGTCCCCAATGTCCCCAATGCCCCCCACTGTCCCCAGTGTCCCCAATGCCCCCCGGTGTCCCCACTGTCCCCGCTGTCCCCAGAGACGCCGCTGACGCTGGCCGCCCAGCGCGAGGGCCCGGGCGAGGTTGAGATCATCCGCCTGCTCTGCCTGGGCGGGGCCCACCTGGACTTCCGCGCCCGCGACGGCGCCACGGCGCTGCACCGGGCGGTGTGCACGCGGAGATACCCCGCCCTGCTGGTGAGCGCGCACCTGGGCACACCTGGGCACACCTGGGCACACCTGGGCACACACCTGGGCACAGCCACAGCACACCTGGGCGCACCTGGGCACACCTGGGCACACACACACACACCTGGGCACACCTGGGCACAGCCACAGCACACCTGGGCACACCTGGACGCACCTGGGCACACACACACACACCTGGGCACACCTGGGCACACACCTGGGCACAGCCACAGCACACCTGGGCGCACCTGGGCACACCTGGGCACACCTGGGCACACCTGGGCACACACACACACACCTGGGCACACCTGGGCACACACCTGGGCACAGCCACAGCACACCTGGGCACACCTGGACGCACCTGGGCACACACACACACACCTGGGCACACCTGGGCACACACCTGGGGACAGCCACAGCACACCTGGGCGCACCTGGGCACACCTGGGCACACACACACACACCTGGGCACACCTGGGCACACACCTGGGCACAGCCACAGCACACCTGGACGCACCTGGGCACACCTCGGCACACACACACACACCTGGGCACACCTGGGCACACCTGGACGCACCTGGGCACACACACACACACCTGGGCACACCTGGGCACACACCTGGGCACAGCCACAGCACACCTGGGCGCACCTGGGCACACCTGGGCACACACACACACACCTGGGCACACCTGGGCACACACCTGGGGACAGCCACAGCACACCTGGGCACACCTGGACGCACCTGGGCACACACACACACACCTGGGCACACCTGGGCACACACCTGGGCACAGCCACAGCACACCTGGGCACACCTGGGCACACCTGGGCACACACCTGGGGACAGCCACAGCACACCTGGGCACACCTGGACGCACCTGGGCACACCCGGGGACATGGGGTGGACACCCTATGGGTGCCATGGGGGGTCTGGGGAAGTCACCAAGGGGTCCCAAGGGTGTCACCTTAGGGTCCCACAGGTGCCCCCATTGTCACCTGCAGGCGCTGCTGGACCTCGGGTGTCCCCAAATAAAGGGACAAGTGGCGGTGACACCCGTGGGTGCCATGGGGGGTCCATGGGTGTCACAGGCAGGTCCCAAGGATGTCACCAAGGGGTCCCTCAGGTGTCCCTGTGCCACCTACAGGTGCTGGGGGTGTCCCCAATAAAGGGTCGAGCGGGGGTGACACTGCTGTGTGTCCTGTGGGTGTCACCTGGGGGTCTGGGGATGTCACCAAGGGCTCTGTGGGTGTCACCAGCGTGTCCCACCGACGTCCCCACGTCACCCGCGGGCGCTGCTGGACCTGGGCGGGTCCCCAAATAAAGGGGGTGACACCGGTGGGTGCCACGGGGCGGTCTGGAGATGTCCCCGAGGAGTCCCAAGGATGTCACAGGGTGTCCCAAGGCGCGTCCCCAGCGCGTCCCGCCGACGTCCCCACTGTCCCCGCAGGCGCTGCTGGACCTGGGCGGGTCCCCCAACTACAAGGACCGGCGGGGCCTGACCCCCCTGTACCACACGGCCATGGTGGGGGGGGACCCGCGGTGCTGCGAGCTGCTGCTCTACAACCGCGCGCACATCGGCACGGCCGACGAGAACGGCTGGCAGGAGATACACCAGGTGAGGGGACAGCCCTGTCATTGTCATTGTCACCTGTCACTGTGTCACTGTATCCCTGTGTCACTGTGTCACCCCGTTATCCCATCCCTGTGTCACTGTGTCACCCCGTTATCCCACCCCGTGTCACCCTGTGTCACATCGGCACGGCCGACGAGAACGGCTGGCAGGAGATACACCAGGTGAGGGGACAGCCCTGTCATTGTCACCTGTCACTGTGTCACTGTGTCACCCCGTTATCCCATCCCTGTGTCCCCCTGTGTCACATCGGCACGGCCGACGAGAACGGCTGGCAGGAAATACACCAGGTGAGGGGACACCTGTGTCATTGTCACCTGTCACTGTGTCACTGTGTCACCCCGTTATCCCACCCCTGTGTCCCCCTGTGTCACCCCGTTATCCCACCCCTGTGTCACTGTGTCACCCCGTTATCCCATCCCTGTGTCACCCTGTGTCACATCGGCACGGCCGACGAGAATGGCTGGCAGGAGATACACCAGGTGAGGGGACAGCCCTGTCATTGTCACCTGTCACTGTGTCACTGTGTCACTGTATCCCTGTGTCACTGTGTCACCCCGTTATCCCACCCCTGTGTCCCCCTGTGTCACATCGGCACGGCCGACGAGAACGGCTGGCAGGAAATACACCAGGTGAGGGGACAGCCCTGTCATTGTCACCTGCCACTGTGTCACTGTGTCACCCCGTTATCCCATCCCTGTGTCCCCCTGTGTCACATCGGCACGGCCGACGAGAACGGCTGGCAGGAGACACACTGGGTGACAGCCCTGTCATTGTCACCTGTCACTGTGTCCCCCTGTCCTTCTGTCACCCTGTCACGGTGTCACCCAACCCTGCTGTCACCCTGTCACTGTCGCCGTGTCACTCTGTCACTGTGTCACCGTGCCAGTGGCAGATGTCACCGTGTCTGTCACTCTGACACATCACTGTGTCACTGGGTTGCCCCATCATCCCCGTCCCCAATGTCCCAAATGTCCCCAATATTTCCTCAGTGTCCCCACAATGTCCCCAACACCCCCAATCCCCTCAATGTCCCCGCAATGTCCCCAAGCCCCCAATCCATTCAATGTCCCCAATGTCCCCGATGTCCCCAATCCCACCAGTGTCCCCACAATGTCCCCAAGCTCCCATTCAATCCAGTGTCCCCAATGTCCCCAATCCCCCAATGTCCTGTGTCCCAATGTCCCCAATCCCCTCAAGCCCCACAATGTTCCCAACGTCCCCAATGTCCCCAACGTCCCCAAAGTCCCCAAAGTCCCCAATGTCCCCACATTGACCTCAATGTTCCCCCAATATCCCCAAGCCCCTCAAATCTCCTTGATGTCCTCAGTGTCCCCATTGTCCCCCATGTCCCCAATGCCCCCACAATGACCCCAATGTCCCCAAGCCCCCATTCAATCCAGTGTCCCCAATGTCCCCAATGCCCTCAACCCCCCCGATGTCCCCAATGTCCCCCATCCCCCTGATGTCCCTAATCCCTCCCAATGTCCCCCCCAAGTCCCCGCAATGTCCCCAAGCCCCCAATCAATCCAATGTCCCCGATGTCCCCGGTGTCCCCACAATGTCCCCAAGCCCCCAATCAATCCATTGTCCCCAACGTCCCCGATGTCCCCAATCCCTCCAACATCCCCAACACCTCCAATGTCCCCGACACCCCCTGATGTCCCCGATGTCCCCACAATGACCCCAATGTCACCAATCCTCCAATGTCTCCGATGTCCACTCCGATGTCCCCGACGTCCTCATTTCCCCCGATGCCCCCGGTGTCCCCTTTGTCCCCGCTGACGTCCCCGTGTCCCCAGGCGTGCCAGCACGGCCACTCGCAGCACTTGGAGCATTTGCTGTTCTACGGCGCCGAGGCGGCGGCACAGAACGCGTCCGGCAACACCGCGCTGCACATCTGCGCCCTCTACAACAAGGTGGGGACACTGGGGACATCATTGGGGACATTGGGGACACTGGGGACATCATTGGGGACATTGGGGACACTGGGGGCAATGGGGACACAGGGACACAGAACGCGTCCGGCAACACGGCGCTGCACATCTGCGCCCTCTACAACAAGGTGGGGACACTGGGGACATCGCTGGGGACATTGGGGACACTGGGGGCAATGGGGACATCGGGGACACTGGGGACATTGGGGACACTGGGGACATTGGGGACATTGGGGACACAGGGACACAGAACGCGTCCGGCAACACGGCGCTGCACATCTGCGTCCTCTACAACAAGGTGGGGACACTGGGGACATCATTGGGGACATTGGGGACACCCTGGGGACATTGAGGGGGGGGACTGGGGGGGACTGGGGACATCAGGGGCGTTGGGGACATTGGGGGCACTGGGGATATGGGGGATTGGGGACCTTGGTGCCACATTGGTGCCACATTGGTGCCACATTGGTGCCATGTTGGCGACACTCTGGTGACACTCTGGTGCCATTTGGTGTCACCTTGGTGCCATTTGGTGCCATCGGTGTCACCTTGGTGCCATTTGGTGCCACCGGTGTCCCCCCAGGAGAGCTGTGCCCGGATCCTGCTGTACCGAGGGGCCAACAAGGAGGTGAAGAACAACAGCGGGCAGACGCCGTTCCAGGTGACACTGGGGACACTGGGGACATCACTGGGGACATCACTGGGGACACTGGGGACATCACTGGGGACATCACTGGGGACATCACTGGGGACATCACTGGGGACATGGGGACAATGGGAACACTGGGGACATCACTGGGGACATCACTGGGGACATCACTGGGGACATCACTGGGGACACTGGGGACATGGGGACACTCCCTGCTCCTGAGGACACTGGGGACACAACCTGAACCTGGGGACGCTGCAGAGCGACACTGTTCTGAGGACACCGGGGACACCGAGGACACTGGGGACATGGGGACATTGGGGACACTGGGGACACAGGGGGGCAGACCCCGTTCCGGGTGACATCAGGGACACTGGGGGACGTTGGGGACATGGGGACGCTGGGGACAGGTGCCGTTCCAGGTGACATGGGGGACACTGGGGACATCATTGTGGACACTGGGGACACTGGGGTAGACCCCGTTGCAGGTGACACTGGGGACACACTCTGAAACTGGGGACCCTGGGGACATTGGGGACGCACCCTGGGGACATTGGGGACACTGTGGAGGGGGTGACCCCCCCATGTGAGTGTCCCATCTTTGTCCCTTTGTCCCCTTGTTATCCCCATGCCCGTCCCTCTGTCCCCACTGTCCCCTCCGTCCCCACTGTCCCCAATGTCCCCCGCTGTCCCCATTGTCCCCAATGTCCCCCGCTGTCCCCATTGTCCCCAATGTCCCCACTGTCCCCAATGTCCCCACTGTCCCCAATGTCCCCCACTGTCCCCTCTGTCCCCTCACAGGTGGCCGTCATCGCCGGGAACTTCGAGCTGGGGGGAGCTCATCAAGAACCACCGGGACAGCGACGTGGGTGAGCCCTGGGGACACTGGGGGGACATTGGGGACACTGGGGACACTGGGGGGACACTGGGGACACTGGGGGGACATTGGGGACACTGGGGGGACATTGGGGACACTGGGGACACTGGGGGGATTTGGCACACTGGGGACACTGGGGGGACATTGGGGACGCTGGGGACACTGGGGGGATTTGGGACATTGGGGACATCGGGGGCTTTGGGGATGTTGGGGACATTGGGGCACTGGGGGGTATTGGGGACATTGGGGACATCATTGGGGACATCGGGGGCATTGGGGATAACGGGGACATTTGGGGACGTCGGGGGGGATTGGGAACACTGCGGACGTCATCGGGGGGGGACATTGGGGACATTGGGGGTGTTGGAGACACGGGGACATCATTGGGGACATTGGGGACACTGGAGGGATTTGGGACATCGGGGGGGGTTCAGGCATGGGGGGCGGATGGGAGGAACTTGGGGGGTCGAGCCCTTCCTTCCCCCAAATCCCCCCAAATCCCCTCAAATTAATTCCCACATCTCCTCCAAAATCCACCCAAATCCTCCCCAAACGTCCCCCAGTTCCCCGAAATCCCCAAAAATCCCCAAAATCCCCCAAAATCTCCCCCAGTTCCGTTCCAGGAGAGCCCTCAGTTCCCAAACCCGCCTCAAACCCCCGCCTAAATCCCCCACCCCAAATGGCCCCTAAACGCCCTAAACCCTCCCCAAACCTGCCCAAAACCACCCCAGATCATCCCCAAACCCCTCAAATTTCCCCCAAATCCCCCAAAATGCCGAATTTCCCCCCCAGTTCCGTTCCAGGAGAGCCCGCAGTCCGCGGGCCGCCGCCGGGAGCCGCTCCGCGGGCCGCTCCTGCACCCCCAAAATGGCCCCTAAACCCCCTAAATCCTCCCCAAACCTCCCCAAATCCTCTCTAAATCCCCCGAAATCCTCTCCAAATGCCCCAAAATGCCGAATTTCCCCCCCAGTTCCGTTCCAGGAGAGCCCGCAGTTCGCGGGCCGCCGCCGGGAGCCGCTCCGCGGGCCGCTCCTGCCGCCCCAGCGCCTCCTCAGGGCCAACAGCGACACCGGGGGGGGGGCCCTGCCCGAGTGGGTGCTGAGGGGTCCCCCCGGAGCCCCCCCGGCCCCCAGACCCCCCTCGGGGACCCTGCGCAGCTCCAGCTCCCCCCGGGGGGCTCGGGCCCGCTCCCCGTCCCGGGGCCGGCACCCGGAGGAGCCGCGGAGGCAGCCCCGGGGCAGGCCCAGGTACGGGGCAGGGGATTTGGGGGGGGGGTCCTGAGTGGATTTGGGGGGTCCAGAGTGGTTTTGGAGCGATTTTGGGAGATTTATGGGGGTCTGGAGGGTATTTTGGGGAGTGGGGCCCCTGGAAAAGGCACCCGCAGGAGCCGCGGAGGCAGCCCCGGGGCAGGCCCAGGTACCTGAGGGGGGCAAATTTGGGGGGTCTGGGGGGGGGGTTTGGAGCAGTTTTGGGGGGGTTTAGGCGAGGCTTGGGGGGGTCCAGAGTGGACGTGGGGAGGTTTTGGGGGCATTTGGGAGACTTTTGTGGGGCTGGGATCCCTTGAAAAGGCAGCTGGAGGAGCCCCGGGGCAGGCCCAGGTACGGGGCAGGGGATTTGGGGGGGGGTCTGGGCAGGATTTTGGGGGAGTTCTGAGGGGATTTGGGGGGTATTTGGGGGGGCTGGGACCCTGCGCAGCTCCAGCTCCCCCCGGGGGGCTCGGGCCCGCTCCCCGTCCCGGGGCCGGCACCCGGAGGAGCCGCGGAGGCAGCCCCGGGGCAGGCCCAGGTACGGGGCAGGGGATTTGGGGGGGTCCTGAGTGGATTTTGGGGGCATTTGAGGGGGTTTGGGGGGTTTTGAGGAGGTCTGAGGGGGTTTTGGGGGGGCTGGGACGCCTGGAAAAGGCACCCGGAGGCAGCCCCGGGGCAGGCTCAGGTACCTGAGGGGGAAATTTGGGGGGTCTGGACGGGATTTTGGGGGGTCCAGAGTGGATTTGAGGGGATTTGGGGGGGGCCTGGGGTGCGATTTGGGGGATTCTGGGGGTGTTTGGGGGGATTTGGGGGTGCTCGGCGGGGCTCGGGCCCGCTCCCCGTCCCGGGGGAGGCGCCCGGAGGAGCCGCGGGGGCAGCCCCGGGGCAGGCCCAGGTACCTGAGGGGTGATTTTGGGGGATCCAGAGAGGATTTTGGGGGGGTCTGGAGTGGATTTGGGGGGGTTTGGGGGGGATTTGGGGGCTCGGGACCCCTTGGAATGGAACCCAGAGGAGCCTCAAGGATGGTCCCGGTGTGGGGGGGGGGCTCCCGGAGGAGCCCCGGGGCAGGCCCAGGTAGGGGACGCGGGACTTTGGGGGGATTTGGGGGGTTCTGATGGGGTTTGGGTGGGATTTGGGAGTGTTTAAGGGAGGTTTGGGGGGGATTCGGGGGCTTCTGATGGCGTTTGGATGGGATTTGGGAGTGTTTAAGGGAGGTTTGGGGGGTTCTGATGAGGTTTGGATGGGATTTGCGAGTGTGTGTGGGGGATTTAAGGGAGGTTTGGGGCGGATTCGGGGGCTTCTGATGGGGTTTGGGTGGGATTTGGGAGTGTGTGGGGGATTTAAGGGAGGTTTGGGGGGGATTTGGGGGGTTCTGATGGGGTTTGGGTGGGATTTGGGAGTGTTTAAGGGAGGTTTGGGGGGGATTTGGGGGGTTCTGAGGGAGGTTTGGGTGGGATTTGGGAGTGTTTAAGGGAGGTTTGGGGGGATTTGGGGGGTTCTGAGGGAGGTTTGGGTGGGATTTGGGAGTGTTTAAGGGAGGTTTGGGGGGGATTTGGGGGGTTCTGAGGGAGGTTTGGGTGGGATTTGGGAGTGTTTAAGGGAGGTTTGGGGGGGATTTGGGGGGTTCTGAGGGAGGTTTGGGTGGGATTTGGGAGTGTTTAAGGGAGGTTTGGGGGGGATTTGGGGGGTTCTGAGGGAGGTTTGGGTGGGATTTGGGAGTGTTTAAGGGAGGTTTGGGGGGGATTTGGGGGGTTCTGATGGCGTTTGGGTGGGATTTGGGAGTGTTTAAGGGAGGTTTGGGGGGGATTTGGGGGTTCTGAGGGAGGTTTGGGGGGCTGGGACCCCTGGAAAAGGCACCTGCAGGAGCCCCAAGGATGGTCCAGGTACGAGGAGGAGGCCTCTGGGTGGGGTTTGGGGCGATTTTGGGGGGTCCGGAGTGGATTTGGGGGGCCGGGAGCCGCAGTTTTGACGCCCCTGACGCCCTGGCCGGGGCTCTCAGCGCATCCCCCCCGTTCCCCCCCAGCTCCAGCGGCCTCAGCCGGGACCCCGGCCCGGGGGGGACCCCTGGGGGCACTCTGGGCTCCCGGGGCGTGAAGAGGAAACTTTACTCGGCCGTGCCCGGGAGAACCTTCCTGGCCGTGAGACCCTACCAGGCGCAGGGCGAGGGCGAGCTCAGCCTCAGCAAGGGAGAGCGCATCAAGGGTGGGTCAAAACCCCCAAAAACCTGAAAAAAAAAAAAAAAAACAAAAAAAAACCCCAAAAACCCCCCAAAAATCCCAGGATTCCTCCTCAAAATTCCCCTCCAAAAAAACCCCCCAAAAAATTCTGGGATTCCTCCTCAAAATTCCCCCCCAAAAAACCCCCCAAAAATTCTGGGATTTCTCCTCAAAATCCCCTAAAAAAACCCCCAAAAAAACCCCAAAAATCCCAGGATTCCTCCTCAAAATTCCCCCCCAAAAAAAACCCCCGAAAAATTCTGGGATTATTCCTCAAAATCCCCTAAAAAACCCCCCAAAAAAACCCCAAAAACCCCAGGATTCCTCCTCAAAATTCCCCTTCAAAAAAACCCCCCAAAAATTCTGGGATTATTCCTCAAAATCCCCTAAAAAACCCCCAAAAAAACCCCAAAACCCCAGGATTCCTCCTCAAAATTCCCCCCCCAAAAAAAACCCCCGAAAAATTCTGGGATTCCTCCTCAAAATCCTGTCCAAAAAACCCCAAAATTCTGGGATTCCACCCCAAAAAATCCCAGGGACCCATCCCAAAAAAAATCCAAAAAAATTCTGGGATTCTTCCTCAAAATGCCCTCAAAAAAACCCCAAAAAGGGGAAAATTTGGGGGCATTTTTTGGGGTTTTTTTGGTTTTTTTTTGGGTTTTTTTTGGGTTTTTTTTGGGGGGTGGGTTTCTCATTTTTGGGGGGATTGGGGTGGATTTTGGGGTTTTGGGTTTTTTGGGGGTTTCTGAGGGGATTTTGGGTTTTTTTGGGGGGTGGGTTTCTCATTTTTGGGGTGGATTTTGGGATTTGGGGTCTCTGAGTTTTGGGGTTTATTTGGGGGATTTTGGGGTTTATTTGGGGGATTTTGGGGTTTTTGGGGTTTTTGGGGGGGATTTTTGGGATGTTTTTGGATGGGGATTTTTGGGTTTATTTGGGGTTTTTGGGGTTTTTGGGGGGGATTTTTTGGGATTTTTTTGGATGGGGATTTTTGGGTTTATTTGGGGGATTTTGGGGTTTTTGGGGGGGATTTTTGCGGTTTTTGGTGGGGGCTTTTGGTATTTTTTGGATGGGGATTTTTGGTTTATTTGGGGGATTTTGGGGTTTTTGGGAGGGATTTTTTGGGATTTTTTTGGATGGGGATTTTTGGGTTTATTTGGGGGATTTTGGGGTTTTTGGGGGGGGGGTTTGGGTTTATTTGGGCGTTTTTGGGGCGTCTCTGACGTTGGGGTTCCCCGCAGTGCCGGGCGTGGGCGAGGGCGGATTCTGGGGTTTTTTGGGGGTTTTTTGGGTGGAATTTTTGGGGGGGGATTTTTTGGGGTTTTTTGGGTGTTTCTGGGTGGTTTTTTGGGATTTTTGGATAGGGGTTTTTGGGGTTTCTCGTGGGTTTTGGGGCGTCTCTGACGCTGGGGTTCCCCGCAGTGCTGAGCGTGGGCGAGGGCGGATTCTGGGAGGGCCAGGCCCGGGGCAGGGTCGGCTGGTTCCCGTCCGAGTGCGTGGAGGAGGTGCCGCCCCTGAGTGCGTGGAGGAGGTGCCGCCCCGGACCCCCGAGGGGAAAACAGGTACCCAAAACCCTGAAAAACCCTGAAAAACCCCTTCCTGAACCCCAAAAACCCCGAAAAACCCCTTCCTGAACCCCAAAAACCCAACAGGGGCCCCAAAAACCCCTAAAAACCCTGAAAAACTCATAAAAACCCCTTCCTGAACCCCAAAAACCCCTAAAAACCCCTTCCTGAACCACAAAAACCCAACAGGAACCCTAAAAACCCCGAAAAACTCATAAAAACCCCTTCCTGAACCCCAAAAACCCCTAAAAACCCCTTCCTGAACCCCAAAAACCCAACAGGGGCCCCAAAAACCCTGAAAAACCCCAAAAAACCCCTTCCTGAACCCCAAAAACCCCGAAAAACCCCTTCCTGAACCCCAAAAACCCAACAGGGACCCCAAAAAACCCTGAAAAACCCCTTCCTGAACCCCCAAAACCCCTAAAAACCCCTTCCTGAACCCCAAAAACCCAACAGGGGCCCCAAAAACCCTGAAAAACCCCAAAAAACCCCTTCCTGAACCCCAAAAACCCAACAGGTACCCAAAAACCCCGAAAAACCCCGAAAAACCCCTTCCTGTAACCTAAAAACCCCTAAAAACCCCTTCCTGAACCCCAAAAACCCAACAGGGGCCCCAAAAACCCCTAAAAACTCTGCATGGACCCCAAAAATCCCTTCTGGGACCCCAAAAACCCAAACAGGTACCCCAAAAACCCAACAGGAACCCTGCATGGACCCCAAAAACCCAACCTGACCCCAAAAACCCCTCCCCAGACCCCAAGAACCCCCAAAAAAAACCCAAAAACCCCAAAAAAACCCCAAAACCCCCAAAAAACCCCAAACCTCTCTGACCCCAAAAACCCCAAAAAACCCCTAACCCCTCTGACCCCAAAAACCCCCAAAAAAACCCCAAAAATCCCCAAAAAACCCCAAACCCCTCTGACCCCAAAAACCCCCAAAAAACCCCCAAAAACCCCAAAAACCCCAAACTCCTCTGACCCCAAAAACCCCAAAAAAACCCCAAAAAAACCCCAAAAAACCCCAAACCCCTCTGACCCCAAAATCCCCCAAAAAACCCCAAAAAAGCCCAAAAAAACCCAAACCCCTCTGACCCCAAAAACCCCAAATAAACCCGAAAAAAACCCCAAAACCCCCAAAAAACCCCAAACTCCTCTGACCCCAAAAACCCCAAAAAAACCCCAAACTCCTCTGACCCCAAAAACCCAAAAACCCCAAACCCCTCTGACCCCAAAAACCCCAAAAAAGCCCCAAAAGCCCAAAAAGGCCAAAAGTGCCCCAAACCGCGCAGAGTCGCGCAGCGACAAAGCCAAGCGCCTGTTCCGCCACTACACCGTGGGATCCTACGACAGCTTCGACGCCCCCAGGTGAGACCCCAACCCCAAAAACCCCAAAAAAACCCAAGAATCTTCCCTGGGCTTACCTGAGACCACTGGGACCCCAAAAACCCCAAAAATCCTGGAAAAAAAACCCCAAAAATTCCCCCCAAAAAACCCCAAAAGCCCCAAAAACCGCAGAAAAACCCAAAAATCTTCCCTGGGTTGACCTGATCCTGGTGGGACCCCAAAAACCCCAAAAAATCCTCAAAAAACCCCAAAAACTTCCCTGGAGTCACCTGACACTGCTGGGACCCCAAAAAACCCCAAAAAATCCTCAAAAAAGCCCCAAAAATTCCCCCAAATCCCCCAAAACCTCCCTGGGTTTACCTGATCCTGGTGAGACCCAAAAAAACCCCCAAAAAATCCTGGAAAAAAACCCCAAAAGCCCAAAAAACCCCAAAACCTTCCCTGGATTTACCTGATCCTGGTGGGACCCCAAAAACTCCCAAAAAATCCTCAAGAAAACCCCAAAACCCCAAAAAATCCCCAAAATCTTCCCTGGAGTCACCTGAGACCACTGGGACCCCAAAAACATCAAAAAATCCCCCCAAATCCCCCAAATTCCTCCTAAATCCCCCAAATTCCTCCTAAATCCCCCCAAATCCCCCCAAATCCCCCAAATTCCTCCTAAATCCCCCCACAATCCCCCCAAATTTCCCAAAATCCCATCAATTCCTCCCAAATCTCCCCAAAATCCCCCATAAGTTACCCTAAAATCCCCCAAATCTCCCCCAAAATCCCCCAAATTCCACCTAAATCCCCCCAAGTCCCCCCTAAAATTTCACAATTTTCCCCAAATCCCCCCAAAATCCCCCTAATTTCCATGAAATGGCCCTAAAATCCACCCCAGATCACCCAAAATCCCCCAAATTTTCCCTAAATCTTCCAAATTTCACCCCAATCCCCCCAAAATATCCCCCAGTCCCCCCAAATTTTGATCCAAATCCACTCAAATCCCCCCCAGATGCCCCAAATCCCCCCAAATCCTCCCCAAACTTCTCCTAAATCCTCCAAATTCCCCTAAATCCCCCTAAAACCCCCCAAATTCCACCTGCATCGCCCCAAAATGCCTCCGAATGCCCCCAAATCCCCCCTAAATTTCCATTAAATCCCCCCTAAACCCCCCAAGTCCCCCCTAAATTCCCCAAATCGCCCCAAATTATCTCCAATCGTCCTAAACCACCCCCAAATATCCCAAAACTGCCCCCAAATTCTTCCAAAATCCCCCAAACTCCCTCAAATCCCTCTAAATTCCCCAAATTTTCACTAAAGCTCCTCAAAACCCCCCAAAATCTCCCCAAAATCCCCCCAAATTTCCCCTAAACCCCCCAAATTCCACCTAAATCCTCCTAAGTTCCCAAAATCCCCCCAACATCCACAAAATCCCCCTGAAATCCCCCCAAATTCCTCCTGAAATCCCCCAAATCCCCCCAAATTCCCCAAATTCCTCCTAAAATCCCCCAAATCCCCCCCAAATCCCCCAAATTCCTCCTGAAATCCCCCAAATCCCCCAAATTCCTCCTAAAATCCCCCAAGATCCCCCCAAAATCCCACAAATTGCACCCAAATCCCCCCAAATCTCCCCAAATCTGCCTAAAATTCATCCCAAACCCCCACAATCTCCCTGAAATCCCCCAAATTCCCCAAAATCCCCCCAAAATCTCCCCAAACCCCCCTAAAATACACCCCGAATCCCCCCTAAATCCCCCAAATCCCCCCAAAACTTCTCCCAAAATCCCCCCAAATTTCCCCAATCCCCCCAAAATCCCCTTCAAATTCACCCCAAACTCCCCAAATCCCCCCAAAATCCCCCTAAACCCCCAAAATTTTTCCCAAAATTCACAAAATCCCCCCAAAATCCCTCCAATCCCCCCAAAATTTCGCCCAAAATCCCCCTGAAATCCCCTCAAATTCACCAAAATCCCCCCAAATCCCCCCAAACCCCCCAAAATCTCCCCAAATCCCCCTAAAATTCCCAAATCCCCCCAAATTTCCCCAATGCCCCCAAAATCCCCTTCAAATTCACCCCAACCCCCCCCCCCCCAAATCCCACTAAAATCCCCCAAATTTCACGGAAATCCTCCGAAATTTCGGTCAAACCCCCCCAAAGCCCCCAAAGCCCCCCGAAATCTCCCCAAAATCCCCCAAACCGCCCCAAATGCCCCCAGAATTTCTCCCCAAATCCCCCCAAATCTCACGTAAATCCTCCGAAATTTCGATCGAATCCCCCCAAAACTGCCCCCCCAAAATTTCCCCCCCCCCACCCCCCCTCAATGGGTGGGGGAGGGGCTCTGGGGTGGGGGAGGGGCTCGGGGGTGGGGGAGGGGCCCCCCCGGGACCTGTCCCGGTTCAGTTTGGGACCCCTCCCCCCCCCCCCAAAAAAATGTCCCCTCCCCCCCCCCCCCGCCTTGGGGACCCCCCAATGTCCCCTCCCCCCCTCAATGTCCCCTCCCCCCCCTCCCCCCCCTTTGGGGCCCCCCCCGGCCCCGCCCCTCCCCCTCCCCCCCCCATTGGCGTTCGGGGCCGCGGCGGCCGCGGGGGCGCCCATGGGGCCCGAGGATTTGGGGTGAGTTCGGGGCTTTTTGGGGCTTTCGGGGCCTTTGGGGGGCAGCTCTGGGGCCGGGGGCACATTTGGGGCGGCTTTGGGCAGTTTTGGGGGCAATTTGGAGCCCTTTTGGGGCATTTTTGGGGCATTTTGAGGTCGATTTGGGGCCGTTTTTGAGCCGTTTTGGGGCATTTTGAGGCCGATTTGGGGCATTTTTGGGGCATTTTGAGGTCGATTTGGGGCCGATTCGGAACCGTTTCAGGGCATCTTTGGGGCATTTTTAGGGTTGAATTTTTGGCGGTTTTGAGATTGATTTAGGGCAGTTTTAGGGTCAGTTTGGGGCAATTTGGAGCCGTTTTGGAGCCGTTTCTGAACGGTTTTGGGACGTTTTTGGGGTCGATTTTTGGCAGTTTTGGGGCACTTTTGGCGTTGATTTGGGGCAGTTTGGAGCTATTTTGGGACATTTTTGGGGCATTTTTGAGGTCAGTTTGGAGCCGTTTTGGGACATTGTTGGGACATTTTTGGGGTCGATTTGTGGCAGTTCTGGGTTTGATTTGGAGCCGTTTTGGGACATTTTGGGGGCATTTTTGGGGTTAATTTGTGGCATTTTTGGATCTGATTTGGGGCACTTTTGGGGCACCCATGGGGCCCGAGGATTTGGGGTGAGTTTGGGGCATTTTGGGGATTTTGGGGGGCCGGGGGGCAGTCTGGGGCAAATTTGGGAAAGTTTTGGGGTAATTTGGAGCCATTTCGGAGCCGTTTCAGGGCATATTTGGGACATTTTTGGGGTCAATTTGGGGCACTTTTGAGGCACTTTTGGAGTCGGGGGCAGATTTGGGGTTGGAGGCAAATTTGGGGCAATTTTGGGGTCGATTTATGGCAATTTAGAGCCGTTTTGGGACATTTTGGGGGCATTTTTGAGGTCGATTTGGAGCCGTTTTGGGAAATTTTTGTGGCAGTTTTAGGGTCGATTTGTGGCAGTTTTGGGGCACTTTTGGGGCCGGGGGCAGGTTTGGGGCAGTTTTAGGGCATTTTTGGAGCTGTTTTGAGGCAGTTTGGGGACATTTTGGAGGTCGATTCGGAGCCGTTTTGGGCATTTTTGGATCTTGTCTGGGGCAGTTTTGGAGCCGTTTTGGGACGTTTTGGGACATTTTTGGGGTCGATTTTTGGCAGTTTTGGATCTGATTTTGGGGCGGTTTTGGAGCCATTTCGGGACATTTTGGGGGCGTTTTTGAGGCGTTTTTGTGGCAGTTTTGGGTCGGCTTGTGGCAGTGTTGAGGTTGATTTGGGGCAGTTCTGGGGGCGGGGGCAGATTTGTGGCAGTTTTGGGGCATTTTTGGGGTCAGTTTGTGGCAGTTTTGAGGCAGTTTTGGGGTTAATTTGGGGCAGTTTTGGGGTTAATTTGGGGCAGTTTTGGATCTGATTCGGGGCATTTTTGGGGCTGATCTTTGGCACTTTTGGGGCAGTTTTGAGGCAGATTTGGGGCCCCTTTCAGGGTAATTTTGGGGCCGTTTTGGGGCTGTTTTGGGGTTGGTTTGGGGCTGATTTGAAGCTGTACTGGTGCTGTACTGGGAGCTGTACTGGTGCCGTACTGGTGCCATACTGGGAGCTGTACTGGGAGCTGTACCAGTCCTGTACTGGGGTTATACTGGTGCCATACTGGTGCCATACTGGTGCCATACTGGTGCCGTACTGGTGCCATACTGGTGTCATACTGGAGTTGTACTGGGAGCTGTACTGGTGCCCTACTGGTGCCATACTGGTGCCGTACTGGTGCTGTACTGGTGCCATACTGGTGCCGTACTGGTGCCCTACTGGTGCCATACTGGTGCCGTACTGGTCCCCGCTGTCCCCCCCGCGCCCCCTCCCCAGTAATCCCCGTGTCCGTCCCCCCTCCCCACCGATTCCCCGCTGCCCCCCCATCCCCGCTGTCCTCCCCACGCCCCCTCCCCAGTTATTCCTCGCTGTCCCCCCATCCCCTCCTTGTCCCCACTGTCCCCCCGCCGTCCCCCAATCCTCACCTTGTCCCCTCTCCTGTCCCCCCGCGCCCCCTCCCCAGCAATCCCCGTGCCCGTCCCCCCTCTCCTGTCCCCCCGCGCCCCCTCCCCAGCAATCCCCGTGCCCGTCCCTCTCCTGTCCCCCCACGCCCCCTCCCCAGCAATCCCCGTGCCCGTCCCCCCTCCCCTGTCCCCCCACGCCCCCTCCCCAGCAATCCCCGTGCCCGTCCCCCCTCCCCTGTCCCCCCGCGCCCCCTCCCCAGCAATCCCCGTGCCCGTCCCCCCTCCCCACCGATCCCCGCTGTCCCTCCCCGGCCTCCGTCCCCGGTGCCGCCGCTCCGCCGGGTCCTAGAGCCGCTCCCGGAGCCGCTCCCGGCGCCGCTCCCGGCCCGGGCCCCGCTGCCCATCGCGGGCGGGGGGCGATGCGGCCGCGCCCCCTCCCCACGCCGCGCCCGCCATGTCCCGCCGCGCCCCCTCCCCGCGCGCCGCGCCCCCTCCCCCTGCCGCGCCCCCCCGCGCTCTCCTCCAGCTGGCCCCTGCTGGGACCCCCCCCGCCGCAGCGTCTGGTACATCTACAGGTACGGGACCCCCCCCCGAAACCGGGCACCGGGCACCGGGACCCCCGGCTGGCACCGGGACCCCCCCCCCAATTCCAGCCCAGCCCGGTCCCCATCTCCTGTCCCCAGCAGGGTCCCCCAATGTCGGTGTCACCCCCTCTGGGACCCCCCCCCCAATTCCAGCCCAGCCCGGTCCCCAGCAGGGACCCCTCAATATCAGTGTCACCCCCCCGGGACCCCCGTCTGGCACCGGGACCCCCCCCCCAAATCCATCCCAGCCCTGTCCCCAGCAGGGTCCCCTCAATATCCGTGTCACCCCTCTGGGACCCCCCCCCAATTCCAGCCCAGCCCTGTCCCCATCTCCTGTCCCCAGCAGGGTCCCCTCAGTACCGGTGTCACCCCCCCCAGGACCCCCCCCCAAATCCATCCCAGCCCTGTCCCCATCTCCTGTCCCCAGCAGGGACCCCCAATGTCGGTGTCACCCCCTCTGGGACCCCCCCCCCCAAATCCATCCCAGCCCGGTCCCCAGCAGGGTCCCCTCAATATTGGTGTCACCCCCCCAGGACCCCCCCCCCAGGGCCGGGACCCCCCCCCCAAATCCATCCCAGCCCTGTCCCCAGCAGGGTCCCCTCAATACCGGTGTCACCCCTCTGGGACCCCCCCCAGATCCAGCCCAGCCCTGTCCCCATCTCCTGTCCCCAGCAGGGTCCCCTCAGTACCGGTGTCACCCCCCCGGGACCCCCCCTCAGGGCTGGGACCACTCCCCAAATCCATCCCAGCCCTGTCCCCAGCAGGGTCCCCTCAGTACTGGTGTCACCCCCCCGGGACCCCCCCCAATTCCAGCCCAGCCCTGTCCCCAGCAGGGACCCCCAATATCGGTGTCACCCCCCCGGGACCCCCCCTCTGGAACCGGGACCCCCCCCCAATTCCACCCCCCGTGTCCCCAGCAGGGTCCTGCTGTCACCCCCCCAATGTCCCCAGGACCCCCCCAATGTCCCCAGGACCCCCCCAGTGTCCCTTTGGTGTCACCCCCGGGCCCCCCCAGCACCGGGACCCCCCCCCCCCCAGTTCCTGTCCCCACCAGGGTCCCCCCCACTATCGGTGCCACCCCCGCCTCGGTGTCCCCATGGGGACCCCCCCCAGTGTCCCCTCAGTGTCCCTTTATGTCCCCAGTGTCCCCTGCTGTCCCCCCCATGTCCCCCCAGTGTCCCCCCAATGTCCCCCCCCAATGTCCCCCCCAATGTCCCCCCTCAATGTCTCCGCTCAATGTCCCCTCACATCCCCTCCAGTGTCCCCTCAATGTCCCCCCTCAATGTCCCCTCACATCCCCCCCAATGTCCCCCCCAATGTCCCCCCCATGTCCCCCCTCAATGTCCCCTCACATCCCCCCCATGTCCCCCCAGTGTCCCCCCAGTGTCCCCCCAGTGTCCCCCCAGGACCCCTTGTGTTCCCCTCAATGTCCCCCCAACCGTCCTGGGACCCTCAGTGTCCCCCCATGGCCCTCCTTGTGTCCCCTCGTGTGCCCCAATGTCCCTCCTTGTGTCCCCTCCTGTCCCCCCCCAGTGTCCCCTCGTGTCCTCTCCATCCCTCCTGGGACCCCCAATGTCCCCTTGTGTCCCCCCCCCCACAATGTCCCCTCTGGTGTCCCCTCATGTCCCCCCACCCCCCCCCCAGGACATCCCAATGTCCCCCAATGTCCCCTCTTGTCCCCTTTGTGTCCCCCCAATGTCCCCCCAGTGTCCCCCCAATGCCCCCTCAGTGTCCCCTCGCGTCCCCCCAATGTCCCCCCCAATGTCCCCAATCCCCCCAATGTCCCCCCAATGTCCCCTCACATCCCCTCATGTCTCCCCAATGCCCCCTCAGTGTCCCCTCACATCCCCCCAATGTCCCCAATGTCCCCCAGTGTCCTCAGCACTGTCCCCAGTGTCCCCAGTGCTGTCCCTGATGATGTCCCCAATCCCCCCAATGTCCCCACTGATGTCCCCAAACTCCCAATGTCCCCAATACCCCCCGCATTGTCCCCAATGTCCCCAAATGTCCCCAAATCCCTTCAATGTCCCCAATCCCAGTTTTCCCTTTTTCCCTCCCATTTTTTCCCACTGTCCCCAACACCCCAATGTCCCCACTGTCCCCAATGTCCCCACTGTCCCCTCTGTCCCCAATGTCCCCAATGTCCCCAACACCCCCAATGTCCCCAATGTCCCCACTGTCCCCACTGTCCCCAATGTCCCCAACACCCCCACTGTCCCCACTGTCCCCAACGATGTCCCCAATGATGTCCCCAGCGATTACATCATCAAGGAGAAGACGGTGCTGCTGCAGAAGAAGGACAGCGAGGGCTTCGGCTTCGTGCTCAGGGGGGCCAAAGGTGAGGGGACACCTGGGCACACCTGGGGACACTGGGGACACACCTGGGGACACACCTGGGGACATTGGGGACACACCTGGGGACACTGGGGACATTGGGGACACACCTGGGGACATGGGGGACACCTGGGGACACCTGGGGACACTGGGGACACCTGGGGACACCTGGGGACATTGGGGACACACCTGGGGACATTGGGGACACACCTGGGAGACACACCTGGGGACATTGGGGACACACCTGGGGACATTGGGGACACACCTGGGGACACTGGGGACATTGGGCACACACCTGGGGACATGGGGGACACCTGGGGACACCTGGGGACACTGGGGACACCTGGGGACACCTGGGGACATTGGGGACACACCTGGGAGACACACCTGGGGACATTGGGGACACACCTGGGGACATTGGGGACACACCTGGGGACACTGGGGACATTGGGCACACACCTGGGGACATGGGGGACACCTGGGGACACCTGGGGACACTGGGGACACCTGGGGACACCTGGGGACATTGGGGACACACCTGGGAGACACACCTGGGGACATTGGGGACACACCTGGGGATATTGGGGACACACCTGGGGACACCTGGGGACATTGGGGACACACCTGGGGACATTGGGGACACCTGGGGACACTGGGGACACACCTGGGGGACACACCTGGGGACACCTGGGGGACATTGGGGACACACCTGGGGACATTGGGGACACCTGGGGACACCTGGGGACATTGGGGACATTGGGGACATTGGGGGAGGGTCCCTGGGTGGCCCCAGATGCTCCTTGGGGTGGGGGTGGTGGGAGAATTTTGGGGGATTTGGGGAATTTTGGGGGAAAAATTTTGGAATTTTGGGGGAATTTTGATAATTTTGGGGAGGATTTTGGGGAAGTTTTGGGGAGGATTTTGGGATTTGGGGGAAATTTTGGGGATTTTGGGATTTTGGGGAAATTTGGGGAATTTTGGGGAGAATTTTGGTGATTTTGGGTTTTTTTGGGGAGGATTTTGGGATTTTGTTGAGATTTTTTGGAGGATTTTGGGGGCAATTTTGGGGATTTGGGGTTTTTTAGGGGGAGGATTTTGGGATTTTATTAAAATTTTGGGGGGGATTTGGGATTTTGGGGGGGTTGGGGGATTTTGGGCATTTGGGTTTTTAGGGGGAATTTTGGGACATCTTTGAGGTATTTTGGGGGGAATGTTGGGAATTTTTAATAATTTGTCTGCAGATTTGGAGATTTTGTGGAATTTTGGGACTTTTAATGGGATTTTTTAAATGAGATTTTTCTGGGGATTTTTTGGTGGAATTTTTTAGGGATTTTGTGATTTTTAAATGGATTTTTATCGGGATTTTTCCGGGTATTTTTGGGGTGATTTGGGGGATTTTTAAGGGGATTTTTTAATGGAATTTTTCTGAGGATTTTTTGTGGTTTTTTATGGGATTTTTTTGGATTTTAATGGGATTTTTAAATGGGATTTTGGGGGTAATTTTGAGGATATTTAATGGGATTTTTTAATGGAATTTTTCTGGGGATTTGGGGATTTTTTTAGGAATTTTGGGATTTCTAATAGGATTTTAAAATGGGATTTTCCTGGTGATTTTTGGGGGGATTTCGAGATTTTTCTGGGGATTTTTTGGGGGATTTTAAAAATTACTTTTCTGGGGATTTGGGATTTTTTTAATGAGATTTTAAACGGGATTTTTTTGTTTATTTTTAATGGGATTTTTTGTTATTTTTAATGGGATTTTTCTGGGAATTTGGGGATTTTTTAGTGGGATTTTGGAGATTTTTTAAAATGGGATTTGGGAATTATTGGCATTTTACATGAAATATTTTTTTATTTTTATGGGATTTTATTTTATTTTTATGGGATTTTTAATGGGATTTTTTTAATTTTTATGGGATTTTTTTTATTTTTAATGGTATTTTTAATGGGATTTTTTTTTAGGAATTTTGGGATTTCTAATGGGATTTTTAAAGGGATTTTTTGGGGGATTTTTTACAATTATTTTTCTGGGAATTTGGGGATTTTTTAAAATGGGATTTTGGGGATTTTCGATGTGATTTTTTTTAATGGGATTTTTATGGGATTTTTTTGTATTTTAATGGGATTTTTTGGGATTTTTCTGGGAATGTCTGGGATTTTTCAGGGAATTTTTAGATTTTCGATATTTTGGGGATTTTTGGGTTGAATCTGTGCATTTTTGGGGTCCGACCCCCGTCCCCCCACAGCGCAGACCCCATCGAGGCGTTCACCCCCACCCCCAATTCTGGGTGGCTCTGGGTCCATTTTAAACGGGATTTTTGGGGGGTTTTTAATGGGATTTTTTGGAAATTTGGGATTCTCGGGGTTTGAGGGATTTTTGGGTTGAATTTGTGCATTTTTGGGGCCCGGCCCCCGCCCCCCCACAGCGCAGACCCCCATCGAGGAGTTCACGCCCACCCCGGCCTTCCCGGCCCTGCAGTACCTGGAGTCGGTGGATGAAGGGGGCGTGGCCTGGAGGGCGGGGCTGCGCATGGGCGACTTCCTGATCGAGGTGAGGCCCCGCCCACAGCGGGCACGCCCGGGCACACCCGTGAACACACCTGGGCACAGCCGTGAGCACACCTGGGCACACCTGGGCACACCCGTGAACACACCTGGGCACAGCCGTGAGCACACCTGAACACACCTGGGCACACCCGTGAACACACCTGGGCACAGCCGTGAGCACACCTGAACACACCTGGGCACACCCGTGAACACACCTGGGCACACCTGGGCACACCCGTGAACACACCTGGGCACACCCGTGAACACACCTGGGCACACCTGGGCATAGTCGTGAACACACGCGGGGCACACCTGGGAACACCTGGGAACACTGCTGAACACACCTGGGAACACCTGGAGAACACCTGAACACACCGGGGCACACCTGGCACACCTGAACACACCTGGGGTGCACCTGGGCACACCTGGGGCACACCTGGGCATACCTGGGCATAGTCATGAACACACCTGGGACACACCTGAGGCACACCTGGGCACACCTGGGCACACCTAGGGACACCTAGGGACACCTGGGTACACCTGGACTCACCTGCAAACACCTGGGCATAGTCGTGAACACACCTGGGACACACCTGTCACACCCCTGGGACACACCTGTCCCACACCTGTGACACACCTGTCACACCCCTGTGACACACCTGTCACACCCCTGTCCCACACCTGTCACACACCTGTCACACACCTGTCACACCCCTGTGACACACCTGTCACACCCCTGTGACACACCTGTCCCACACCTGTCACACACCTGTCACACACCTGTCCCACACCTGTCCCACACCTGTCCCACACCTGTCACACACCTGTCCCACACCTGTCCCACACCTGTCGCGCAGGTGAACGGGCAGAACGTGGTCAAGGTGGGGCACCGGCAGGTGGTGAACATGATCCGCCAGGGCGGGGAACAGCCTCGTGCTCAAGGTGGTGATGGTGACGCGGCACCCGGAGCCCCCCGAGGGACCCCGGCGCAGAGGTGAGGGGGGCGGGGCTCAGGTACACCTGGGGGGGCTCAGGTGAGCGGGGAGGGGTCTCAGGTGTGCGGGGAGGGGTCTCAGGTGAATGGGGAGGGGTCTCAGGTGAATGGGGGGGTCTCAGGTGAGCGGGGAGGGGTCTCAGGTGAATGGGGAGGGGTCTCAGGTGAATGGGGGGGGTCTCAGGTGAGCGGGGAGGGGTCTCAGGTGAATGGGGAGGGGTCTCAGGTGAATGGGGAGGGGTCTCAGGTGAGCGGGGAGGGGTCTCAGGTGAGCGGGGAGGGGTCTCAGGTGAATGGGGAGGGGTCTCAGGTGAGCGGGGAGGGGTCTCAGGTGAATGGGGAGGGGTCTCAGGTGAGCGGGGAGGGGTCTCAGGTGAACGGGGAGGGGTCTCAGGTGAGCAGGGAGGGGTCTCAGGTGAGCGGGGAGGGGTCTCAGGTGAATGGGGAGGGGTCTCAGGTGAATGGGGAGGGGTCTCAGGTGAATGGGGGGGGTCTCAGGTGAGCGGGGAGGGGTCTCAGGTGAATGGGGAGGGGTCTCAGGTGAACGGGGAGGGGTCTCAGGTGAACGGGGAGGGGTCTCAGGTGAATGGGGAGGGGTCTCAGTGTGAGCGGGGAGGGGTCTCAGGTGAGCGGGGAGGGGTCTCAGGTAATTGGGAGCAGGTCCTGGACACCTGTAGGGAGTCTCAGGTACATGGGAGGGGTCTCAGGTAATTGGGGAGGGGTCCTGGACACCTGAGGAGGGGTCTCAGGTGCATGGGGATGGGTCTTGAGCACCTGGAGGGAGTCTTAGGTAAATGGGGAGGGGTCTCAGGTGAGTGGGGAGGGGTCTCAGGTAGCTGGGGAGGGGTCTCAGGTGAGTGCGAGGGGTCTCAAGTATACAAAGAGGGTCTCAGGTATATGGGGAGGGGTCTCAGGTAAATGGGGAGGGGCCTCAGACACCTGAAATGGATCTCAGGTAAATGGGGAGGGGTCTCAGGCAATTGGGGAAGGGTCTCAGGCAATTCAGGAAGGGTCTCAGGTAATTGGGGAGGGGTCTTGAACACCTGAAATGGATCTCAGGTACATGAGAGGGGTCTCACATAAATGGGGAGGGGTCTCAGGTGATTGGGGAGGGGTCTCAGACACCAGAAATGGATCCCAGGTAATTGGGGAGGGGTCTCAGGTAATTGGGGAGGGGTCTCGGACACCAGAAATGGATCTCAGGTAGTTGGGGAGGGGTCTCGGGTGAGTGGGGAGGGTCTCAGTGAATTTGGGGCGGGGTCTCCATTAATTTGAATTTGGGGGCGGGGTCTCAATTTGAATTGGGGCAGGGCCTTAGTGAATAGGGGGTGGAGTCTCAGTGAATTTGGGGCGGGGTCTCATTTAATTTGAATTTTGGGCGGAGTCTCAATGGATTGGGGGTGGGGTCTCCATTAATTTCAGTTGGGGGAGGAGTCTCAGTGAATTGAGGGAGGGGCCTCAGTTAATTTGAATTTTCAGCAGGATTTCAGTGAATTTGGGGGCGGGGTCTGCATTAATTTGAATTGGGGGCGGGGTTTCAGTAGCTGGGGGCAGGATCACCCTTAATTTAAATTGGGGGTGGAGTCTCAGTTAATTGGGACAGGGTCGCCATTAATTTGAATTGGGGCGGGGTCTCGGTTAATTTGAATTGTGGGCGGGGTTTTAGTTATTTGGGGGTGGGGTCTCCATTAATTTGATTTGGAGGCGGGGTCATGGTTAATTTTGGGGTGGGGTCTCAGTTAATTTGAATTGGGGTGGGGTCTCCATTAATGTAAGTTGGGGGTGGAGTCTCAGTGAATTGGGGGCGGGGTCTCCATTAATTTGAATTGGGGCAGAGTCTCAGTGAATTGGGGGCGGGGTCTTAGTGAAAATTTGGGGTGGGGGTCTCCATTAATTTCAATTAGGGGCGGGGTCTCCATTCATTTGAATTGGGGGCGGAGTCTCAGTGAGTTGGGGCAGGGTCTCCATTCATTTGAATCAGGGGTGGGGTCTTGATTAATTGTGGGCGTGGTCTCAGGATTTGGGGGCGGAGTCTCCATCAATTTGAATTGGGGCGGGGTCTCAGTTAATTGTGGGCGGGGTTTCAATGAATGTGAACCGCGGGCGGGGTCTGTGGGTGGGCGTGGTCAGTGTGTGGGTGGGCGTGGTCAGTGTGTGGGTGGGCGTGGTCAGTGTGTGGGTGGGCGTGGTCAGTGTGTGGGTGGGCGGGGCCTGTGTTTAAGTGGGCGAGCTCTGTGGGTGGGTGGGTGGGGTCTGTAGATGGGTGGGCGTGTTCTCTGGGTGGGTGGGCGTGGCCTGTGCGTGACGCCCCGCCCCCAGCCGCGCCCCCCCAGCCGCGCCGGCTCCCGGCCCCGCCCATCTCGCTGCGCTCCAAATCGATGACGTCAGAGCTGGAGGAGATGGGTGAGGGGCGAATTGGGGAGGGGTCTGGGGGGGAATTTGGGGGGATTTCAGGGGGGTTTGGGGGGAAATTGGGGGGATTTTGGGGAGGGGGCTGTGGGCTGGTTGGGGGGGATTTGAGGGGATTTTTTGGGGGGGGTCCTGAGAATATTTTGGGGGGATTTTTTGGGGGTTTCGGAGTCTTGGGGGAATTTGGGGAATTTGGGGAGGGGTCTTGGGGGCGATTTGGGGGGGATTTTGGGGGGTCCTGGGGGGGGAATTTTGGGGATTTTTGGGGGCATTTGGGGAATTTTTGGGGGGGAGTTTTTGGAGATTGTGGAAATTTGGGGGGGGGGGTTGGGGGGGGGATTTGGGGAAATTGGGGGGGATTTGGGGAGGGGGGGAAGAATTTTCCTGACTTTTGACCTTTGACCTTTGGCCTTTGACCTCCGGCCCCGCAGTGGAGAAGGGTGAGTGGGGGGGGGGGTCTTGGGACCCCCCCCGGGATTTTGGGACCCCCAAAAATCCTTTGGGACCCCCCAAAATCCCCCAAAATTCCCCCAAATTTCCCTCAAAGTCCCCAAAAATTTCCCCAAAATTCCCAAATTTCCCCCAGATTTTCCCCAAATCACCTAAAATTTTCCCTAAAATTCCTCAGATTTCCCCAAAACCCCCCAAATCCCCCAAATTTCCCCCAAACCCCCCAAATTTTACCCAAATTTCCCCAAATTTTGCACAAAATCCCCACATTTTTCCCAAATATCCCCAAAATGTTTCCAAAGTTTTTCAGTTTTCCCCCAAACCCACAAAACTCCCCAGATACTCCCCAAAATTTCCCATTTTTTCTCCCAAATCCCCCAAAATTTTCCCCAAATCCCCTCCAAATTTCCAAAATTCCCCCCAAAAATCCCCCTAAAATCCTCCAAATTTTTCTCCAAATTCCCCAAAATTTCCCAAAATCCCCCAAATTTTTCTTCAAATTTTTCCACAAATCCCCAGTTTTTCCCCAAATTTGCCCCCAAAACTCCCCCATTTTTCCCCAAAATCTCCTAAAATTTCCCCAAATTTCCCATTTTTTCTCCAAAACCCCTCCAAATTTCCCCTAAATCCCCCAAAATTTTCCCCAAATTTCCCATTTTTTCTCCCAAATCCCCCAAAATTTTCACCAAACCCCCTCCAGACTTCCCCCCAAATTCCCTGAAATTCTCCCCAAATTTCCCCTAAACTCTCCCAAAATTCTCTAAATTCCCCCATTTTTTTTTTTCCACAATCCCCTAAAACTTCCCCAAAACGTCTCCCAAAATTCTCCGATTTTCCCCAAATTATTTCCAAGATTTTCCTCAAAATCTCCAAATTTTTCCCAATTTTTTTCCCCAAATTTCCTAAAATTTGCCCAAATTTGCCCAAATTTGCCCAAATTTGCCCGTTCTGGCCCCGATTCCGCCCCTGACCCCTCTCGTGTCTCCCCAGTCTCCCCCTGGAAGAAGCGCAGCGGTGAGTGCCCCTTGCACGCCCCTTGCACGCCCCTTGCACGCCCCTTGCACACCCGCGGGGCCCTCTGGAGCCTTGCACACTCGCCGCACACCTGCGCAAGGATTCGCACACTCATTGCACACTCATTGCACACTCATTGCACACTCATTGCACACTCATTGCACACTCATGGCACACTCATGGCACACTCATGGAACTTTCCAGAGCCTCGCACACTCATCAAAACCCCCGTGCAAGGATTTGCACGCCCGCCGCACGCCCGTGCAAGGATTTTTAAGGGCCTCGCACACTTGCTGCACGCTCGTGGGAACTTTCTGGAGCCTTGCACGCTCACCGGAAACCCTGCGAAGGCCTTGCACACTCATTGCAGGCCGCGTAAAGGGGTTTGAACGCACTCATTGCACGCTCATGGAACTTCCCGGAGCCTTGCACACTCATCCAAACCCACGTGCAAGGATTGGCACGCTCATCATTCCCCTTTTAGAGGCCTTGCACACCCATTGCACACTCATCGGGCCCCCATCCGAGCATTTGCACACTCATCGGGGGGGGGGGGTCTAGGAAGGATTTGCACACTCGTTGCACACTCACCAACCCCCCCCTCCCCGTGCAAGGACTCGCACGCTCAGGCGTCCCCTTTCAGAGGCCTTGCACACTCATTGCACGCTCACGGATGTCCCCAGGCCCTTGCACACTCATCCAGCCCCCCCCCAGCCTCTTGCACGCTCACGGTTTGCACACTCATCCCCCCCCCCTTCCCCCACCATCCAAAACCCCAAAAATCCCCCAAAAATCCCCCAAAAATCCCCCCTGAGACCCCCCCCCAAAACCTCCCCAGAATTCGCCTCAACCGCCCCCAAACCCCACCCGAGACCCCCCAAAATCCCCCAAAATTTGTCCCTAAAGGCCCCCAAACCCCCCCCCCCCCCCAGGACCCCCCAAAATTCCCCCAAATCCCCCCCCAAAATGCCCCTTAAACCCCCCCCCCCCAAAATTTGACCCTAAATCCCCCCAAATTCCTCTGGGACCCCCTCAGGACCCCCCAAATCTGACCCCAAATCTGACCCCAGATCCCCCAAAATCTCCCCCAGATCCCCCCGGGACCCCAAATCCCCCGAAATTCCCCCAAATCTGACCTTGAATCTCCAAAAATTCCCCCATTAAATCTCCATGGGACCCCCAAAATCCCCCGGGACCCCCCAAACCCCCCAAATCCCCCAAATCCATCTGGGACCCCCTCAAGAACCCCCAAAACCCCCCCAGATCCCCCCTAAATCCCTCTACGACCCCCCAGGACCCCCCAAAGTAACCCCAAGACCCCCCAAAAATCCCCAAAACCCCCCCAGGACCCCCCAGGACCCCCCAAAATAACCCCAAGACCCCCCAAAAATCCCCAAACCCCCCCCAGGACCGCCCAAAATCCCCCGAAATTCCCCCAAATCTGACCCTAAATCCCCCTGGGACCCCCCCAAAATCACCCCAAGACCCCCTGAATCCCTCTAAGGCCCCCCCCTTAAAATCCCCCAAAATCCCTATGGGACCCCCCCCCAAAACCCCCCTGGAACCCCCAAAACCCCTCTGGGAACCCCCAGGACCCCCCAAAAATCCCCCCAAATTTCTCTGGGATCCCCCCAAATCCCCCTGGGACCCTCTGAAGACCCCTCAAATCCCCCCAAATCCGACCCTGAATCCCCCCAAATCCATCTGGGACCCCTCCGAGACCCCCCCCCCCCCCAAATTTGCCCTTAAATCCCCCAAACCCACCCCCAAATCCCTCCGGGACCCCCCGAAATCTCCCCCAAATCCTTCCAGGACCCCCCAAAATCTCCCCCAAATCCTTCCAGGACCCCCCAAACCTACCCAGGACCCCCCGAAATTTCCCCCAAATCCTTCCAGGACCCCCCAAACCCACCCCAGGACCCCCCGAAATTTCCCCCAAATCCATCTGGGACCCCCCAAACCTACCCCAGGACCCCCCGAAATTTCCCCCAAATCCATCTGGGACCCCCCAAACCTACCCAGGACCCCCCAAAATCTCCCCCAAATCCTTCCAGGACCCCCCAAACCTACCCAGGACCCCCCGAAATTTCCCCCAAATCCGTCCAGGACCCCCCAAACCCACCCCAGGACCCCCCGAAATTTCCCCCAAATCCATCTGGGACCCCCCAAACCTACCCAGGACCCCCCGAAATCTCCCCCAAATCCATCTGGGACCCCCCCAAGACTCCCCCAACCCCCCCAGATCCCCCTGGGACCCCCCAGGACCCCCTCAAGACCCCCCCAATTTCCCTCCTCCCCCCAGATTTCGACCCCTCCTCAACGACGGAGAAGAAGAGGACGGTCTATCAGATGGCGCTCAGTGAGTGGGGAGGGGTCTCGGGGGGATCTGGGGGGTCCCGGGGGGAATTTGGGGGGGTCCCGGGGGGGATCTGGGGGGTCTCGGGGGGGATTTGGGGGATCTCGGGGGGATTTGGGGGCTCCCAGGGGGGATTTTGGGGAGTTCTGGGGGTGTTTTAAAGGGGATTTGGGGGGGTCCTGGGAGGGTTTAAAGGGGATTTTGGGGGGGTTTGGGGAGATTTTGGGGGGATTTGGGGCCAAGACCCCTCCCCAAATTCCCCTTTCACCTCCAGACAAACTGGACGAGATTTTGGGGGAATTTTTGGGGATTTTGGGACCGAGACCCCCTCCCCAAATTCCCCTTCCCCCCCCAACAAACTGGACGAGATTTTGGGGGGAATTTTTGGGGGGATTTTGGGGGCAATTTTGGGGCAATTTTGGGTGTATTTGGGACCAAGACCCCTCCCCAAATTCCCTCTTTCCCCCCCAGACAAACTGGACGAGATTTTGAGGGGATTTTGGGGGGAATTTTGGGGGCATTTTGGGGAGATTTTGGGGCAATTTTGGGTGTATTTGGGACCGAGACCCCTCCCCAAATTCCCCTTTCCCCTCCAGACAAACTGGATGAGATTTTGGGCAATTTCAGGGCATTTTTGGGGTAATTTTGGTGGATTTTTGGGGGGATTTTGGGGCCGAGACCCCTCCCCAAATTCCCTCTTTCCCCCCCAGACAAACTGGACGAGATTTTGAGGGGATTTTGGGGGGAATTTTGGGGGCATTTTGGGGGGGATTTTGGGGAGATTTTGGGGCAATTTTGGGTGTATTTGGGACCGAGACCCCTCCCCAAATTCCCCCTTTCACCCCCCAGACAAACTGGACGAGAATTTGGGGGGAATTTCAGGGCATTTTGGGGGCATTTTGGGGGGTATTTCTGGGGTGATTTTGGGGCAGTTTTTGGGCAGTTTTGGGGGGATTTTGGGACCAAGACCCCTCCCCAAATTCCCCCTTTCCCCCCCCAGACAAACTGGACGAGATTTTGGGGGAATTTAAGGGGGATTTTGGAGGGATTTTGGGGAGATTTTGGGGGCATTTTTGGGGAGATTTTGGGGGGATTTTGGGACTGAGACCCCTCCCCAAATTCCCCCTTTTTGCCCCCCAGACAAACTGGACGAGATTTTGGCCGCGGCCCAGCAGAGCATCAGCGCGGGGGAGGGGCCGGGGGCGCCCCTGGGACCCCCCCTGGGCAAGGGGGGGCGCCCCAAAGGCTTCTTCGGCACCGAGGTGGGCGCGGGCAAAAATGGGGGAAATTCGGGCAAAAATTGGGGGAAATTCAGGTGAAAATTGGGGAAAATTTGGGCAATATTTGAGGAAAAATTGGGCAAAAATTGGGCAGAATTTGGGGGAATTCGGGTGAAATTTTGGTGAAAATTTGGGTGGAATTTGGGGGGAAATTAGGTAAAAATTGGGGGAAATTCATGTGACATTCTGATGAAAATTCAGGGAAGTTTGGGCGGAATTTGGGCGATATTTTGTTGAAATTCAGGTGAAATTCAGGCGATATTTGGGTGAGATTCAGGTGAAATTCGGATGAAATTCAGGCGATATTTTGGGTGAAATTCAGATGAAATTCAGGCAATATTTGGGTGAAATTCAGGCGATATTTGGGTGAAATTCAGGCAATATTCAGGTGAAATTCAGGTGAAATTCTGACAATATTTGGATGAAATTTGAGTGAAATTCGGGTGAAATTCTGGCAATATTTTGGCTGAAATTCAGGTGATATTTGGGTGAAATTCAGGTGAAATTCCGGCGATATTTGGGTGAAATACGGGTGACATTCAGGTGAAACTCAGGCAATCTTTGGGTGAAATTCCGGCGATATTTGGGTGAAATACGGGTGAAATTCAGGTAGAAACTCAGGCAATCTTTGGGTGAAATTCAGGCGATATTTGGGTGAAATTTGGGTGACATTCAGGTGAAATTCAGGTGAAATTCAGGTGATCTTTGGGTGAAATACAGGTGACATTCAGGTGAAATTCAGGCAATATTTTGGCTGAAATTCAGGCGATATTTAGGTGAAATTCAGGTGAAATTCAGGCAATATTTTGGCTGAAATTCAGGCGATCTTTGGGTGAAATTCAGGTGAAGTTCTGGTGATATTTGGGTGAAATTCAGGCGATATTTAGGTGAAAAACGGGTGAAATTGAGGTGAAATTCAGGCGATGTTTGTGTGAAATTCAGGCGATGTTTGTGTGAAGTTCAGGTGAAACGGAGGTGACATTTGGGTGAAATTGAGGTGAAATTCAGGTGACATTTGGGTGAAATTGAGGTGAAATTCAGGTGACGTTTGTGTGAAGTTGAGGTGAAGTTGAGGTGACGTTTGGGTGAAGTTGAGGTGACATTTGGGTGAAATTCAGGTGACATTTGGGTGAAGTCGAGGTGAAGTTGAGGTGACGTTTGGGTGAAGTTGAGGTGAAGTTGAGGTGACGTTTGGGTGAAGTTGAGGTGAAGTCGAGGTGAAGTTGAGGTGACATTTGGGTGAAGTCGAGGTGAAGTCGAGGTGACGTTTGGGTGAAATTTAGGTGAATTTTGGCTTTTCCCCTCGCCAGGGTCCGTTCGAGTCTCACCGGGTGGGGCCGGGGGGCTTCGATCGCCCCTTCCTGCCCCCGGGCCCCCCCCACGGGCTGATGCTGCGCCAGAAATCCATCGGTGCGTCCGCACGGGGCTGGGGGTGCTTGTTTTGGGGGGTTTTGGGGGGTTTTGGGGATTTTGGGGTTTTTGGGGGGCTTTGGTGCGTCCGCACTGGGGCTGGGGGGTTGGTTATTTTGGGGGGTTTTGGGGGGTTTTGGGGATTTTTGGTTATTTTGGGGGTTTTTGGGTGCTTGGGGGGGGTTTGGTTATTTTGGGGTTTTTTGGGGAATTTTGGTTATTTTTGGGGTTTTTTGGGGGGTTTTGGTGCGTCCGCACTTGGGGCTTTGGGGGGGGTTTGGTTATTTTGGGGTTTTTGGGGGGTTTTGGGGATTTTTTGTTATTTTGGGGTTTTTTGGGGGGTTTTGGGGATTTGGCGC